>VDFB02256132.1:126108307-126146862 GCA_007258455.2 Sequoia sempervirens
ACCATGGGCTATACAGTATAGCATGATCAGTTGCCACATACCAACACTATGTTGATGCTTTAGTTTTCTATTACTATTCTTGCAAAGTGTTGTGCATTTCAGGTTAATAACCAAGTTATCTTGTGATTTCTTTTTATTCCTTTATAACTTTATTTGGTGTTTCATTCCCTCCTTTGTAAAAGCACCATTATATGAATCACAAAGCTATGTTTACATAATCACACATAGATTCTATTATGTGAAAGTCTTTTCCTTCATTGAAAAAGTGTGTGTATCAAACCTGTTTGTGACATATTAATGAGTAGCTCATAGAATTTGATATGTATCTTTATGATCATTGACAAATTTCAAGTGCACTCTAAGTATTCCATTGATCTCATCAAACTCGGTGTATCACCATTTTAGTTTCATTCATGTACTCTTTCTCCCTTTCCCTCATAAAGATCAGTAGTTTAGGTGATACCCAAAGGAAGCCAGCCTTCTCCAGAGGTTCATTTCAATTTCTAGGTGACCTACAGCCTTGACATGATCCCATGTTTCTCTAGAAAGCTTAGTTTTCATGACTTTGCATAGGGTGCATTTCTGGGAGATAACAGTTTTGGCACACCCGGTGGGACTCTTTCCATGTGATATTATTGGTTTTGTATGCAACCAGTAGGTTCCAGACTTTACAGAAGTCAATTGTGCATACTTGGTGACTCTATAGAGAGAAAGAACTTTAGAATCAGTGTCTTCTACAGTTTATGAGAAGAGTTCAGACAAGGAGCAGCTTAGTTCCTTTCAAATATTTGCAGTTGTCATCACCAAGAAGACAAGGCAGAGCAATAGAAAGGCAAGGAACAACAATTATCAATTTTAGAAGAACTAAATCCACTCCTCCATCTATAGGATCACATGTTATTGTCCTGTCTTTGGTTTCATCTAGAGTGCCAATAAATCCACCTTAACCACCTCCAATGTATACTCCAAGGAATCAACCATTTGTTGCTTTCAATGGAGGGATTCCCCTAAATCTTGCACAACACAATGATATTCCAATGGCAGCCTTGAAGAGTCTGCCAACTTTCACTAGGGAAGATCAGACTACCCTGGTTGAATACATGTGAGATGTGGCTTCATTATGTGGAGTCCATCACATAACTCAAGAGGATGTTGCTGTGAGATTATTGGCTGCTTCACTAAAAGGAAGAGATGTACAATACTATAGGGGCTTAGTAGTCAGTTCAATTGCAACTTGGGACGAATTTTGAGACAAGCTGCATAAACAATTTCAAGATAGGTTTGATAATTTTTCCTTGTTGGAACAATTGACTACAATTAAGAGGGCTCCAAAAGAGTAGATGAATGACTTCAATTTCAGATTTCAAAGAACCTAGGATAGAATCCCTACAACAGTGAGGCCTTCACCTGAGTACACCTTCCTGTATTATCTTAGAGCTATAAATAATGATATTTTAGTTATGGTACAATCAATGGGGGGTGTTTCTCTACCAGACGCATTTGAAGTAGCAATTAGAGCTGAAAATAGCCTAATAAAGGCTAGTAAACTTGCTCCTAGGCCACCAATGCCTATATTTCCAGAGATTCATGTAAATATCCCTTTGCAGATACAAACTTTTGCACCCCTGCCAACTGTTCCAGCTGTTGCAACACAAAAAAATGTTGTTCCAAGTTCTTCAAATGGGTTGCAGGAAATCAAAAGTCTATTGCAGACTTTTGGTAATAATCTTGTAAACTTGGAGAAGTAGCAATCACATAGCAGGCCTTATCAACAATAGAGTTCAGGTTAGCAACAAGCATATCAAGGTAATAGACAAGCTTACCAAGGCAATTAATAGGGCCCAAGGTAGAATGTGAACACAAGACCTTTTCAGGCTTATGCTCCAACACCTGTTAGTACAGTCAGGGATCTTATCCCAATTCAAAATAACTTAGCAGTAGATTATGAGTGGTGTTACCCCTGTAACTAGCCTCACAATCAAGCCACTTACTCAAATGGACTTATTAATCAATCATTGAAGGTACAGAATGCCTCAAGTTCATAGTAGAATGAATACAATGAGTCATCTCCACAACACCAAGATTAGTTTGCAAATGATGCTACCCTACTCAACTGGCAAGGTGAAAAATTATGTGGATTGAATGTAGATAATTCCTCAGTTGCAGCTAACACTAGGGCAAAGAAAAGAGCTTTCGAGCTTGATCATGCAACCGACAAAGGAAAGGAATCACTTGTTAAACCATCTACATCTCAAGTGACTAGTGGTTTGCAAGGAAATCAACAACTCCCACTAAAAGAAAAGCCACAATTGCAGGTTGATCATGCTGGCATAAAGGTACATCATAAGGTAAACCCATCAATACCCTTTAACATTCTTGATAGTATGAAAATGACAAATGTAATGATTTCTATGGGATTCATTAATCATCCTAGGTCAAAAGGATATGTTACAGTCAACCTTGACAAGTTTGAAAATGTTTGATGAATCTGAGTCTGCAATAGGTCAAGTTAAGACTGTTTTGACAAATAATCCTCAAGAAAATGATAAATAGCCTAGCAAAGAGGCAGGAAAAGAAGTCAAACCACCTCCCTTTTATGTGTTAGTGATCATTGGTGATAAGTTAGTTCATAACTGTATAGTAGACAGTGGAGCTAGTAGCTCTGTGATGCCAAAGTAGATTGCTAACAAGCTTGGGCTAATGTATCAGCCTTTAGAGAAAGGAGTAATCCAATTGGATGGTACCTCTGTTAATACACTGGGAATCATCAAAGATTTAAGTCTTACCCTTCATGCTTGTCCTAATTTTTTAGTTCCCCAAGACATATGTGTCATAGACCTTCCACCTTTCTTTTCCTTGTACTTATCAAGAGAATTTACACCCAAGATAGGTGGTTATGTGTCAGCTGATTGGTCACATATGCTATTTAGAACAAGATATAGAACCAAGGTTACCATTAAATCTGAAAGGTTGGCTAAGGATCACATTGAGCCATATAACCCAAGTCCCATCAATGCTGCTTATGTTGTTGTAGACACAAATTGTGTTGTTTTCACTGACAGTGAGCTGGCTGCTGCTCAAGAACTTCAAGCAGAAGCTATTCTTGATGTACTTCTACATGAATGGGTAGTTGAAAATGTGTTGGATAGTCTGGAAGACCTTATTCAAGATGCTGGTATGGGTAACTATGTCATGCTTGAACCTGATGCAGAGATTCCAAACCTTGAAAAGGACTCAAGCCAGCTACTGCAACAACAGGGTGAACTTTGAGAAGTGTTCTTTGATGGTTCCAGAAGCAAGAATGGAGTAGGTGGAGGTGCAATGTTGATTTCTCCACATGGTGACATGTACTTTTCATCTTTTCATTTTTCTTTTGCATGTTCTAATAATATTGCTAAGTATGAGGGCCTTGTTCAAGGCCTTGAGTGGGCAAGGAAGAGAGGAATAACCCGCTTGAAAGTTTATGGAGACAGTAACTTAATTTTCAATCAAATAAGAGGCCTGAATGTTGCTAAAAATAACACAATAAAGTGTTATAGAAATAGAGTGTGGAATATGCTTGAGGATTTTGATGCCTTTAACTTAGTGTCTATTCCAAGGAACCAGAACAAACATGTTGATAGGCTTGCAGCCATTGGGGCACAGTTTGATATTCCAGGTGACATTAGAAAGGAGAAAGTATAGTAGTATGTAAAGGTTGTAGTCAAGCCATCAATTCCTGATAACAACATTCCTTGGTAGTTTTTTGACAGCGATGAGCAGATTCTTTCTTTTTGCTCGAGGAAGATCAGTTCTCCATAGTTAATCGAGCAAAACTTAAGCAACAGTATGATGATCAAGTCATACAGCTAAGGACAAATAAGTTACCCAAAGGTCTTGTCACCTTAGAGTTGATTTTCAGTACTAATGATCAGATTAAAAAGGGTAAAGATGGCTTGCAAATCAGACAAGAACATTATGAAGAGCTGGAAATTTTCAAAGGTAAACTTCTTAAGATAGGGAAAAATTGTTCACACGAAGATAAACAATCTTTTGTTGCTTTATGCCAAGAATTTCATGTTGTATTTGCTTGGGAATACTCAGATTTGAAAGGGTTTGATCCCCATATTGCTCAGCACATAATTGAGTTAGAACCTAATGCTAAGCCAATGAGGCAGAAACAAAGGCCCTTGAATCCTAAGCTTGAGCCCTTAATGATTAAAGAGCTGACTAAACTAGTTGAGGGGGGTATCATATTTCCTATCAGACACACTTCATGGGTTTCTAACCTTGTGTGGGTTAGAAAAAAAAATGGTAAAATAAGGCTTTGTGTAGACTTTAGGGATCTTAACCAAGCATCTTTGAAAGATCACTACTTGCTGCCCTCCATGGAACAAATCTTGCAAGTAGTTGCTAGTTCTGAAAGATTTTCCTTATTAGATGGTTTTTCAAGGTATAATCAGGTGTTGGTTAAAGAGGAAGATCAGTTTAAAATTGCTTTTACAACTAAGTGGGGCACCATGGCATACAAAAGGATGCCTTTTTGTTTATCTAATGCTGGTGCCACATTTCAGAGGGCCATGGACATGGCATTTCAAAGTTTGATCATTAAGATTATGCTGATTTATTTAGATGACATTACAATTTATTCTAAGAATGCTGATGAACATTTGTCACACCTTAAGCAAGTTTTTGAAAAATGTAGAGAATTTGATATCTCTCTCAATCCAAAAAAAAGTATCTTTGTTGTTCATGAAGGAAATTATTAGGATACATAGTGTCAAAGCAAAGAATTACTATTGATCCTGAAAGAGTCAAAGCCATACTTGAATTATCGTTGCCTAATCACAAGAAGGGTCTATAGAGCTTTCTGGGCCAGATCAACTTTCTAAGAAGATTTATTCCTAATGTTGCAAATTTGCTTCAGCCCTTGACCGCCATGCTTAAAAAGAGTGTAGTTTTTAGTTGGACTAGAGAAGCAAAACATAGTTTTGAAGAAGTCAAGGAAGCTTTAGCATCAACTCCAACACTGGTAAATTTAGAATTCTCTAAAGATTTCTTCTTGTATGCTTTTGGCAGCATTAGTTCAATCTTTACAATGCTGGTTCAAAAAATAATAATAATTTAGAACAACCCATAGCCTTCTTTAGTCAAATACTCGCTGATTACAAAGAGAGGTATACATTTGTTGAGAAGCATGTTCTCTCCATGATCAAAAGCCTAAATAAATTCAAGCCTTTAATCTCTAATAAAAAAATTCATGTCATGGTTGCACACCCAAGTGTCAAGGAATTTCTGTTGAGCAAGGATCTGAATGAAAAAAAAGCAGGGTGGATCACTAATGTTATGGAATATGACATGGATATCAAGATTACCAAATTGGTAAGAGGTAAAGGTCTCTGTGAACAACTTGCTAGAGGATCAAATAGTGAAAATAAATTAGAAAATAATGTCATTTTTGCTAATACAAATTGGGTTCGAGACATGACCCATTTTTTTACAGACTGGTGAGTGTCTACTAGGTTTGAACAAAGCTAAAAGAAGATACTTCATACTGTAGTCCATACCATATGTGCTGATGAACAATGTTCTTTTCAAAAAAGATCTGAATGGTGTTCTATTAAGATGTATTCACAGTGATCAGATTGAGAAGGTACTTCATGAGTTTCATGATGGAGTCTCGGGGGGTCACTTTGCTCCGAGGACTACTGCATGGAAGATAATGAGAGCCAGTTATTACTAGCCCAATTTATTTAAAGATACATATGCATGATCAAGGAAATGTGTGAAGTGTGCTCTTTTTGTAGGAAAAGAAAAGCTGCCTGCTATGCTTCTACATCCAATTCAGGTACAAAAACCCTTCATGAGATGGGGCATTGATTTCATTGGACCAATAAATCTACCATCTAGTATTGGTCACAAGTGGGTGCTCACTGCTACAGACTACTTCACACGGTGGACAGAAGAAATAGCTTTGAGAGAAGCAAAGGAGTCTTTAGTTTTGAGCTTCTATGAGGATATAGTAACTAGATTTGGGGTTTCTGACTCTATCATATCTGATAACACTCTTGCATTTGTGGGATTAAGATTAATTGATTGGGCTGTTAAACATTGCATTCATTTGAATACATCCTCAAATTATTACCCTTAGGGTAAGGGTTTAGCTGAAAGCACAAATAAGAATCTTATTAGGATTATCAAAAGAACAATGGAGGATAATCAAATGACCTGGCACACTAAATTAAAGTATGCACTTTGGGCAGACAGAGTGACTCCTAAGAATTCTATTGGTAATTCACCATATATGTTAGTTTATGGCAAAGAGGCTAAATTACTTCTATCTGTGGAGCTTCTAGCTCTAGACATTGTTCACCAATTAGAGATGTTTGAGGGATAGGACCCAATGTCTGTGAGGTATGTAGAGCTCATGGAGCTCAAAGAATCAATGGATAGAGCAATGAAAGCTTTGGAGTATCATCAGCTCCAAATGAAAAGAATATTTAACAAGAAGGCTACAGCCAAAAACTTCAAGGTGGGAGATCTTGTGTTGAAATGGGATGTTCTGAAAAGTAGGCCAAACCATCACACCAAGTTTGATAATATGTGGATAGGTTTATTTATCATCAGAGACTATAAGGAACACACTGCTTACCAGCTGGCCACAATAGAGGGTGAAGTGCTTCCTATCCCAGTTAATGGGATTCACCTCAAGCCTTGTTTTCAAGTCTGATGGAGTTCCTCTATTGTACATATTAGTTTAGATTTATGTTTCCAATAAGTGCTTCTGCACTTTAATTTAGATTTTTTTCAATTCCCTAAGCGTTGTTCCAGTATAGTTAAATAGTTTTAGTTCAGTAGTTTTTGTAGACACTAAAAATTGTCCTAGGCTTGCAATTTCTAAATTCTCTATCATTTCCCCTTTTGTCTTTGATAATTAAATAATTTTTAATTATTTAATTATTTTCTAAAGTCATAATTCTTCTATTAATTAAATAATTTTAATTATTTAATTAATTGATTTTCTATCTTTATTCCTCCTTGATTAATTAAATAAATTTTATTTATTTAATTACGTCAATAATTAAGTCTTCTTTCTAAAATTAAATAAATTCTTATTTATTTTATTTTTATCCACCTTCCACTATAATTAAATAATTATTTTTATTATTTAATTATTCATTAGCCTCTTCTCTCATAAAATTTAATTTTATTTATTTAATTTGGTCCACTCTCTTGAACTTTGAATTAAATCATTATTTAATTCAAAATGATTCCTTTTGTCACATTCCCCTATAATTAAATAACATCTTTAATTATTTAATTATTCATTTGCCACCTAAATTAAATAATTTTTATTATTTAATTTCTCCTATCACCTCTTTGTATGTGCCAATCTTATCTTCCACATCAAATCTTATCTCTTGACATCTCATTCAATTTCATCCCTTGATTGAATTATCTCATAATTCAATCTTAACCTTTCATTTCCTGACATTGCCCTAATTTTGACCTAACCCTATTCCATACTACAACATTCAATTTTGGCCATTGATTAAGACATCTTATTGACATTCAATCTCATTCGTCTGTTCAAAATGACATTTTCTATAAAATGCCATTTTCCTCTCATTTTTGGACATAAGGACGCATTGGATTTCAGACATTAAACTTTGCAACATTTGTCATCTTACTTCATTTAGTCTTGGCATATTTAGGCATAGGAATTTCACTCATATTGTCAAAGGCATTAGGCATTGATTAAATTCTTCAAAGCTTGGTGTAGGACTTAGAATTTTATTTCAGATTGCTCGCATGATGAATCTGAGGGCAACACATCAACCAGCAAGTTAGAAGGTGTTACAAAAGTGAATCATGGAGGTCTCAGTGGTTTTATGGTATAATCGTTCTTTTGTTTACTTCCATTATATTTTGTAATTGCTTTGGGTTTATGGTCTTCATTGATCTAATCTAATCCTAAAATAACCCTTAGTTACATTGGTGAACCTGACATATTTTAACACATTTTGAGAAATCTTGGAGTTGGATTCTTTTGTTGTAGGCTTTGTTTGATTTTTGTTGCAAGTTTGACATCATTGTGGATAAAGCCCTAGTTTCTAAAGAGTCGACCATAACTTTCAAACAACTACATGTTTTTTCACAAAAAAAAATTTGCAGGTAGGAGACAATGTCTAGAGCTTCCATTCCAAAAATCAAATTTTTCGGAGCTAGTTTATTTTTTTATAATTTTTTTCTGTTTTTCATGAAAAATTAATATTGAGAGAAAATTATCAAATTTTTTAGATAGGTTTACATTTCTAGAAAGCTCTCTAAATTTTAATAGGGGTCTATTCTTTATCTTTCAAATTTGGATGCACAATTATTAGTCAAACAACAGATCTTTTAAAATTAGGGTTTCACAAATATTTACTTATCTCTCACAAATGGTTGTAGATCTGATCACAAATTTTTTTTTGCAGATTTGGAATGATAGAATACAACTTCAATAAAAAAATCAGAATTTTTGGAGCTGTTTTATATTTTTTATAATTTTTTTATGATTTTTCATAAAAAAATAATTTTAGGTGCAAACAGCAAATTTTTCTGATTTATTTACATTTTTGGAAACCTCTTGAGATTTTAGACATGATTTATTCTCTTTATTTTTTATTTTACTATCAAAAAAGTTTCTAAAAATCAGATTTGTCTTGACTAGCTAACCCTCTAATAGTACTAATCCATTATCTTGTTAGAGTTTGTTGTTGGTTTTGTGCATGTGCAAAAAAAACACTTCAAAGGACACATTGGATTAAGTGAAAAAAAATGGTGCATCTAACTATTTTTGGAGATCGATAGTCAAAGACATATATTCAAACTACTGACATGCAGTTTTGCAGCTACATTTGTTGAAAATTTATCTCTCAAACCACTTGTTTGCATTTTTTTAATTTAGGAACATTTCCTTTTGTGCTCTAAAATGAATTTTGTTTGCAAGTTTCTGATTGTGTTTGCAAAATGGTAGGTGATTATGCTCTCACCTTGTGAAAACTCGGTGATCAGAAAACCAGACCTATTTTTATGTGTTATTACCCTTACGATTTGGTATATTGAAGCATCCTCTCCCCTTGTCCATTCATGTGATCCTAGGTGTAAGAGAAATGGTTACTAACTCTAGAAATTGGGCCTACCTGGGGATTTCATCACCCTAACGCAACTCAAACTGGCAATGGAGCTAAAGCCAAGCTACCCCCAACCGGTATATAAATGTGAATCTTAAGGGAAAACCTAAGATTACGAGTGCGGGGGCGGGGGCCCTAGCTCGGTTGGCTAAGTAATTCCGTTGCGGCTCTACTGGTCATGAGTTCTAGTCTCCCCCGTCCTGTGGTACCGGAGGGCATGTCGCGCATGCGTCACGTAAAAAAGTTTGCGCTTTATAGGGTAGGGTGCTTCCTGCAGTCTAAAAAAAAAAAATTACGAGTGCGGATGTGTCACACGGATAGAGTAGTACTCCCATAAACCCTATTGAACTTAACCTCTTTAGGCTGGAGTGCCACCTAATTGGTGATTAATCTCTTGCCCCATGTATGGCCACTCGAATGGGGGTCCTGAACTAAACACCTTTGTGTAGTAAGCCAAAAACTTTCTATTTGCTAGCACAACATTGGTTAGTGTGAAGGCATCCACACTTTCGCAGTCTATAGTAGAGGTGATCAATTTTCCATGGGAGTTTCATGGGGGTTGGAGGCTTGGTTGGCCTAAGAAGAGAGTGCACTGTAAGGGGGAGCCCGTGCAACCAAGCTTTTGAATTCACACGCTACTGATATGCGATTGGGGAAACCCACGTGGAATCTAGTGAATATTGTCCTGGCCTAACCATAGGATTGTGCTTGTCTCATGTGTGCTTGCTTTAAGTCAAAATATCATGCTTGCAAGTGTTTTCTAGATATTGAAACAACCCAAACAATGATTAAACATCTAGAAACAACTAAGTCAAACATTGGACCTTTTTTGACCCATTTCACAACATGAACATGCCATCTTCATCACAATTTTTTTTTAAACCATTCATACAAACAGAACAAAATGGATGAGTATATGTAGAAGACTTAGAAGCCATAATGCAAAATCCTGATATAGTCTCCTTTGTAGAAAACTCGGTCTTACAAGACCCTCAAAGATATTTAGCTATGCTTTTGGACCAAGGGGCTAAGTTACCATGAGGATTTGACATAAATACTGTGAGACCTCCATCCATCTATCCTCACCATCAATAGTCCCTTGACATAAATCCTACCAGTAATTCACAACAAACATCCACTTATCACCCTTATCTTAAGCTTGACAAGGGAGGCCAACTATCAACTAGTCCATTCCAAACCTCCACGTCATATTTTGACCCTTCACCTATCAATCTCATCCAAGTCTACATGCCTTATCAACTATCTACCAACTCATGTCACATCCCCACATCATACCATATCGATTCGGCCCAAGTCTCCAGGTCCCATTTTAGTCAACCTTACTCCAATCTAGTCCAAGTCCCTATGTCATATCCTATGTCATTGCCAACTAATATACTCGAAGTCTCCATGTCACATCCTATACTACCACATCCTAATCCAGTCCAAGACTCCATGTCATATCCGGTCCAAGTCTCCACATCATACCCTTGTCCTTCACATACTAGTCCAATGCAAGTACCCATGTCATATCCTAATCCTTCATATACTAGTCCAGTCCAAGTTCCCACATCCTATCCTAGTCCGTCATTCATTAATCCTTTTCAAATCATCCCCTCACAAGCCACATCTAGTCATGAAAATTCTTTCATTACTCAAAGTCAAATCCCATTTAATAAACTTGAGAATACATGTCAAGATGAAAGCCCAAAGCATGACCTTATAATGTCACCCTCATGCCAAGAACAAGGTAGTCCATCCCATGACCCTATCTTAAAGTCCATTCAAGCAGTCCTTCAAGACAATCATGACATCAAAAATACACCTACCATTGACCAAGAAGTCCAAATCCATGACAACCCCATCTTTAACCAAGACCCTACCATTGACCAAGAAGTCCAAATTCATGACAACCCCATCTTTGACAAAGACCCTACCATTGACCAAGAAGTCCAAAATGATCCACTCCTTGACCTTTACGCCATTTATGATCAAACACTTGATGACCCTATAAAGGCCTCGACTATTGACATTTCCCATGATGAGACACTTGCCTTCATGGGACACATAGATGATATTCCTCCAGAACAAGAATCTTCCACTATGGACATGCTTGCATATGATCAAGTTATAGCTAAAATCATTGGACTTTATGACACTAAACATAATGATGGCTTCAACATTGCCTTGGAAACACCAACAGAATCATCTGAACCTAATATGTCACACAATCAAACCAAAGCTATCAGTCAGGAATATGTCCAACATGACAATGAAGCTAAGAAACTTTATCAACTAGGGTCATCTACCTTTGTCAAAGCAGGCTTTCTTACAAACGAAAATATTACAAGTGATAGTGTCTACATACCTAATGATGGGTTAGCATCTTGCTTTCAAAACAACAAATACCACATCACAAATAGAATCTTTCAAAGCATGCAATATCAAGGCAAAGGACTAGGCATACACGAACAAGGCATTCTAGAACCAATACAACTTCAGGCAAATTACAGACATCAAGGTCTTGGCTATTCCTCAATTAGTAAATCAAACGATGTCAATGGTACCTCCTTGATACTGGGGCAACTTTGTCAGATACAAACGTCAAAATGGAGTCCATGAGAAATCCTTGTCATAAGATTGCTACCAACACCCCCTCCATCCACACCATGAACCATCATTCCATCATAAATAAACCTTCCCTTTGGAACCAACAAAGAAAACAGTCTTACAAGTCAAAAGATCAAAATCAAATGTCAAAGGCCATCGAATCAGACAAAAAGACAAGTGGACAAATGAAATTAAAATGGATCCCAAAGAAAAGTGGATCAAGCAAAGAAAATATGTCAAAAGGAAAAGTTTATTACAATGTGGAGCCACAAGACAAGAGGACTCATGCATATAACACATGTCTGCCTCCTTCAAAATGGTCATCAATCAAGGCATATAAGAGTGTTGGTTCCAAACACCATCCCTCCAAAATCCATCATCCACCATCCCAAGTTTTGAAAATAAAAAGTCATTCATCCAAATGTCCAAACAATCTCTCCATGTCTACCATCATTCATCATAACCCTACATCTCATTTAAAGTCCAATGATCCCACGTCACAAATCCATCACATCTTGGCAGCAACTCTTTATCGCAAGGACTCTCATGGAACTCTATCATGATGTGCGTATTCTAATAAGGCCAACTCTAGTATAAGAAAGGATCACAATGACATTGATCAGTTGTATGCAAGTGCTATGATCCTGGCAAGACAACTCCTTCAACAAGTTCATTATTAGCATATCATGGCACTAGTCTCTACATCGGCATCGTCACTGAATTTAGAATAGGTAGTGGTCATCTAAAAGCATCCAGGCTATCCACAAAATCATAAATACAAAAAAATTGCAAAATGTAAAACATCGTCACCCTAATGAAAGCCTAGCAAATAGGTGTCTTGGTGACACCAAAAAAATCAAAAAGTCAAGAAAATAGTAAAGAGAAAAATTTCATCCAATGGAGAAAACCTGGCAGATAGGCACCTTGGATAAGTACCATGGTGAAAACCTGACAAATAGGCGTCATGTGTAAAATAAATCATCTATGTGGAGTTTTATACTTGGGGGAAAGTCGTCTCATTGTCCCATGTATTCCTCATTACATTGACGTCCATATAAGCCCTATCATTTCTATGCATTTTTCCCACTTATCTCGGTCTTGACATAAAACTAGCACACATAAATCATGCTTTGGGTAAACTCTTGACATGTCTATCCTTTGGTCATACATAATTCATGAAACATCAGGTCATTGACTGTCATAGTCTTATTGTCCTTATACTACATAGTCCTTGAAAATCATATGAAAATTACATTAGTCTCATGTCTCCCATCCTTTACCAAGGCCACCTCTCATCCTTTCATTCCTATCACTTATCTTGGCTTTCCCTTGTCAAATGGTCTAAGGATACTCCATCATCCCATCTAGCCCTAACCAAGTCATTCCAAATGCAACGAGTCTATTCCATACAAGCACATTATCCAAAATTTTACTTGACTATGTTCCTAGCCCGGCTGTAGACATCCATACTTTTGTCACATTATCGTCATTGTCATCACATTATTTCGGGATGCGTCCTTCCCATGTCAAACAATGTTTTCATCACCTATCAATTGGTATTCAACTTGACTAGGGGCACAATCATGTTTGTCCTTGGATTCTCATGTGTAGGCATCAGTCATATGCATTTGTCACGATCCTCTTAAATGTCAAAATCCAAAAAAATCATAAAATGAAAAAAAAAGACAAACAAATCATAAAACGAAAAAAGGAAGACAAAAACATCATAAAATGTCCTAAAAAAGACAAAAACATCATAAAATGTCCTGAAAAATGACAAAAATCATAAAATGTCCTGAAAAAAGACAAAAAAATCATAAAATTTCTTAAAAAAGACAAAAATATCATAAATAGTCCTTAAAAAGGACAAAAACATCATAAAATGTCCTAAAGAAAGACCTAAAAATCATAAAACATCCTGAAGAAAACACAAAAAATCCAAATCAATGTCAAAATCCTAAAAATGGAGTCAAAGTCAGTCTTTTCAGTTAGTCCATGTCATTGTCAAGCTATGTTGTTTCTACGCATTTGCTACGTAGGCAAGGCCATCAGTTGATGAGTCCCCAAGACATTAGGTCAGTCCTTTTAGGTTGGTCCAAATAAAATCATGACATTTGTCACAATCATCAAATCGGTCAAATAAGTCAAACATAGTCAAACTCAGACACAAGATAGTCATTGGAAACGTCAACATCAAAAATGGTCAAAATTAGATAGCAAAATCCAATCAATCATACAATCAACATTAGTCAACTTGCCAAAACATACTAGTCAAAACAATGTCAATCTCGTCACTCTTTGGTCCTCTTCAAGATGTGTCCTTCTTGGAGTTAGACCTCGTCAAAATGTCCTTTGCCTTTTTCAGGATGTGTCCTTCCTGAAAATAGGCCCCATCAAATTGTCCACACCATCAAATTGGAAAAAACTCTTAAACTGTCAAAACTGTCAAACTGACAAGAAATCAATCTTTGGCAAACAAACATTGGCAAACAAAATAAACTGGCTGTTAATCTTTCTAGTCTATCTTGTCTTATATTTTGACTATTTTGTCTATTTTTGTCTTATCTTTTTACTGTCTTTTCTTTGTGTTCATGTTACTAGCTACCTCAAGGATGTCCCATGAAGGATTTAGAGGCGTGATGATGTCTCCTGGCCTATTTTATTTTCTTTGATTGTTGTTTGTGGATTGTCTTGATAAAAATACTGGGGCAACATGACCCTTAGTATGAGTTAAAGACATTCCTTGTCTGTGACTATTTATTTTTCAAGTGGATGACCTTGCACACCTTGGTCTATGTCATATCGTGGTGTTTGTTCTCCATTTGTGTCATTTTTACTGCCCAATGATGATTAAGAGCAATAAATATTAAAGTCCTACTGCAAGTTTTGAAGGATTCTTTCATCTAGTCTGCATCTTCATCATCCATATCATTTGCACTAACATTCCTTTGTCTCTTTATATTCTAGTCTTCTCATCCATTTCGAGAGCACACCCATGTTCTTGAAACTCGTCTTTCCTCTCGAGGGGGCATACCGTAACCTTCCTTGTCATTCTTCCTCATCTTATTTTGCACTGGGGCATATTTTTGGACTTATTTTCTTTGTCACAATGCGCCATGCTACATTACGACAAAGAGGGGCAAAATGTAAACACTAAAAATTGTCCAAGGCTTGCAATTTCTAAATTCTCTATCATTTCCCCTTTTGTCTCTGATAATTAAATAATTTTTAATTATTTAATTATTTTCTAAAGTCATAATTCTTCTATTAATTAAATAATTTTAATTATTTAATTAATTGATTTTCTATCTTTATTCCTCCTTGATTAATTAAATAAATTTTATTTATTTAATTACATCACTAATTAAGTCATCTTTCTAAAATTAAATAAATTCTTATTTATTTTATTTTTACCCACTTTCCACTATAATTAAATAATTATTTTTATCATTTAATTATTCATTAGCCTCTTCTCTCATAAATTAAATAAATTTTATTTATTTAATTTGGTCCACTCTCTTGAATTTTGAATTAAATCATTATTTAATTCAAAATGATTCCTTTTGTCACATTCCCCTATAATTAAATAACATCTTTAATTATTTAATTATTCATTTGCCACCTAAATTAAATAATTTTTATTATTTAATTTCTCCTATCACCTATTTGTCTGTGCCAATCTTATCTTCCACATCAAATCTTATCTCTTGACATCTCATTTAATTTCATTCCTTGATTGAATTATCTCATAATTCAATCTCAACCCTTCATTTCTTGTCATTGCCCTAATTTTGACCTAACCCTATTCTACACTACAACATTCAATTTTGGCCATTGATTAAGACATCTTATTGACATTCAATCTCATTCGTCCATTCAAAATGACATTTTCTATAAAATGCCATTTTCCTCTCATTTTTGGACATAAGGAGGCATTGGATTTCAGACATTAAACTTTGTAGCATTTGTCATCTTACTTCATTTAGTCTTGGCATATTTAGGCATAAACATTTCACTGATATTGTCATAGGCATTAGTGATTGATCAAATCCTTCAAAGCTTGGTGTAGGACTTAGACTTTTATTTCAGATTGCTCGCATGATGAATCTGAGGGCAACACATCACCCTGCAAGTTAGAAGGTGTTACAAAAGTGAATCATGGAGGTCTCGGTGGTTTTATGGTATATTCATTCTTTTGTTTACTTCCATTGTATTTTGTAATTGCTTTGGGTTTATGGTCTCCATTGATCTAATCTAATCCTAAAATAACCCTTAGTTACAGTTTCATGTTTTCAATAAATCTCCAAGTGATCTATTTTCTTGAGATACTAATGCATTTCAACCATGTACAAAGCTAGTGTTTTAAGTCAACCTCTGAGTTATCAAATGACTCCATGCCCAATGGCCAAGTTTTGGCTACTAGTTTCTGAGTTTAGCAGGAAAACATCCAGCAATGGTCGTTAGAAATGTTGCCCAATTTTCACTTGCAGGCTCAATCAGGGAGGATAAAACATGTGACAAAGGTTCAAGAAGGCCAAATGGAACATTTGCATAAGGGAAAAAGCCATGAATATGATACTAAGTCACAGGGAACTCAGTTGGGAAGCCTGCATTGTTCAGGTTTAGCGCGAAAATCCTCTAAGGAGAGAGTTGCCAAGACCTTCAAGTGTCTTGCTGACTAAAAGGGCTCTCGCTAAATGAATATATCATCGCCATGAGGTCTGGCCAGCGGAGATGTAGTCTTTCTGAAAGGGGGAAATGGTAACATCAGGGAAATAAAATCATCTTGGGAAAATGTCTAGCCGACGGGCCCATGTCTCAGCGATAGTAATGATTCTCAACAGGAGTCTCCCCGATAACAAGTGTCTCACTGAGAGGATGCCACGTTTGGTATAGGGTTGTGCCCTCAGCAAATGGTCTTACAATATGGTGATCTCTCCCTGACAAGAAGGGTGAACTCTCAGCAAGGGGAAGCATCTTCGACAAAAGGTCTTGCCGAATGCAAGAGGTCATGCCAACGGTAGTTCACCGGGGAGCTCTCGGCTTAATTTTTTCCTTCGGAAAGATGTCTTCCTGAAGGGATGGGCTCTTGGTGAAGGTTGGTGCCTTCACCAGAATGTCTCATCGAATGTAGGAGGTCTCCCTGACATATTTTACATCGGTGTAGCTTCAAGCCATCAGAGTAATGTCTTGCTGACATGGTGTGGTCTCAACGATGGAAGCAAGTATCAGTATGACTAGTGGACCTCACTATGAAGTCTTCCTAACTTTCTAGAGTCTTGCTGAAAGAAATGTAGAGCTTGGTAGAATGGAGTGCATTCAGGGTGACCTCAATCAATTCTTGCCGAAGATGAGGGGTCTTGGGGTAATATTTTGCCTTTGGTAAAATGTCTCACTGACACTCGGGTGTCTTGCCGAATGAAGAGGAGCTCGGGGAGATGGCGAAATGAACTTGGAAAAGGAAATGGAGATCAATGAAGGTCTCACCGATCGAGCAAGCTCTCGCCAAAGGGGGAATGGAGTTTTCCATGAGATTTGGGTTCGCCATGTTGTCTCAGCGAATGAGGATGTCTCGGCGAAGTGCGATGTCAACAAAGGAAAAGGAGAAACTTCGCTGTGACATCCCGACTTATTGGTAGAGGGTCTCCCCGAAGTAAAATAGGTTGGGTGGGAAAGAGGTATCACCGTTGTGATGTCCCAATGACTGATCGGAGTCCGCTAAAGAATGGGGATTTGACATGATGTCTTAGCGAAGGAATTGTGTCTTGCTGATGGTTTCAGGGATATCGGTATGACTTTTCAAGCTCGACAAGAGCTCTTAGCAATGGTTTCATGTCATGCAAATAATAGTGGAGGATCGTAATCACATCGGCGAGACACTTTCAGTGTCTCGACGAGATGCGATTTTGACTGAGCATGCTTTTGATCATTGAGGAATGCATGTGGAATGTTTCCAGCCAATCAGAGAGAGCTACAAGTGATCATTGGTAGCTTGATCGGTGTCGAAGGGATCAATGGAGTGAATCGACGTGGATCAGCTCTGAAGCATTCAAAGCAGCTCAACAAGGGATTCAAAGGTAGACACGAGGACCAGAAATGAATGCGGTAGCTATAAAAGATCTAAGGGATTCTCTGGAGAATGTCTCTTCACCAACATGGACAACAAGGACACGCAGGGTGTTGTATTTATTTCAGGCAAAAAGATCTAGAGGGTTTTTTCTAAAGACTGATATTTTGTAAGCCTTAAGGGGTCAAGATCTTTTTGTATATAGGACATTTTTTTCCTTTTTGTAAATAGTTTGGATAATGCACTAAAAAGAGTTAGTGATTTTTAGCAATCCTCTCTCAGCTGGTGTATGTTTTGTAACTCACTTCAATTTTTGGAATATAAAGTACAAAGTTGCCTTGGCCTCTATTGATGCTTCAGTTTTCCATTACTATTCTTACAAAGTGTTGTGCATTTCAGGTTAATAATCAAGTTATCTTGTGAATTCTTTTTATTCCTTTATAACTTTATTTGGTGTTTCATTCCCTCCTTTGTAAAAGCACCATTATATGAATCACAAAGCTGTGTTTACATAATCACATAGATTCTATTATGTGAAAGTCTTTTCCTTCATTGAAAAAGTGTGTGTATCAAACCTGTTTGTGCTATATTAATGTGTAGCTCATAGAATTTGATATGTATCTTTCTGATCATTGACAAATTTCAAGTGCACTCTAAGTATTCCATTGATCTCATCAAACTCGGTGTATCACCATAGTTTAGTTTCATTCATGTACTCTTTCTCCCTTTCCCTCATAAAGATCAATAGTTGAGGTGATACCCAAAGGAATCCGGCCTTCTCCGGAGGTTCATTTCAATTTCTAGGTGACCCACAGCCTTGGATTGATCCCATGTTTCTCTAGAAAGCTTAGTTTTCATGACTTTGCATAGGGTGCATTTCTTAGAGATAAGAGTAATACAAAGGTTCTTTTCTTGGTGTGGTGGGTTTTTCTCCTGTAAGGGTTTTCCCACGTAAATCTGGTGTTCATCTATGTATGTTAATTTCTCTATTTCTGTTATTTCTTTCAAATGTATCTTAATTGGACTGTAATTGAAAATTTAAAAGCACCTCTACATTCTTCCCTAAGGTTTTGACATTAGGAGAGTTGTTTCCGCACCTTAGCTTTCCTTACAAAAAATACTTGTGTTATGGTGTTGTGGTTGATTTCCTTGTGTTCGTGCACCTGTCTTTTTGTTCAATGCTATAAGTGGTTTAAAGATCAAGTTAAAAAATTGAAATTTTGCAGAACACTAATTCAGCCCCCCTCTCAGTGTTCCTTGATTCCAACAACAAGAACTATTGGGTTACTAACACTGGTTGCTCAAATCACATGAATAGAGAAAAGTGTAAGTGTTTTAAACATGAAAAATATGATGGAGGACTTGTTAAATTTGGAGATGATTAAGGTGCTAAGATTTGTGGAATAGGTTCAATCAATTTTAATGTCAATCATAATACTGAAGATGTTTACTATGTTAAAGGTTTAAGGCATA
The DNA here is from genome assembly GCA_007258455.2 of Sequoia sempervirens. Classification (NCBI taxonomy): domain Eukaryota; kingdom Viridiplantae; phylum Streptophyta; class Pinopsida; order Cupressales; family Cupressaceae; genus Sequoia; species Sequoia sempervirens. The sequence continues at coordinate 126,127,613 of VDFB02256132.1, forward strand.
ACCTCTTGAGTATTGAAAAAATGTGTAGCAAAGGATACAATATTATGTTTCAAGATGATGGATGTGAGATCAAGAAAGGGTTAAAAACTATGATTATTGCTAGAAAGAGGATAAAATATCTATCAGCTCAAGGGTGTTGATGGTCACAGTTTTATGACTTAGATTAATGATAGCTAGTTATGGCATCGAAGAATGTGTCACATCAATTTTGATAACCTGGTTATAATTAGTTTAGTTCAAGTAGTGAGATATTTTTCAAGGATTACAAAGCCTATCAATGTTGTTTGCAAAGATTACCAATTTGGAAAACAAACTAGAAGTAGTTTCAAGGGAAATGAACAATCTTCTACTGAACTATTGGAATTAGTACAAATAGACCTTTGTGGCCCTATAAGAGTGACAAGTCTTCAAGATGATAGGAATTTCATGCTTTTGATTGATGATTATTCTAAAATGACATGGGTTACTTTTCTTAGAGAAAAATTTGAAGCCCTAGATAGATTTAAAGCATTCAAAGTTATGGTTGATAATGAGATGGATTTCAATATCAAATGTTTGAGGTTTGATAGAGGTGGAGAGTTCACCTCCAATCAATTTAACATGTTTTGTGAGAATTATGGCATAAAAAGGAACTTGTTTTCCCTTAGGACTCAACAAAGTGGAGTGGCTAAAAGGAAAAACAAGACTATTCAAGAAGCTGCAAGGACTATGATGAAAGAAGCTAACCTACCAAAAGTCTACTAGAGAGAATGAATTCATACTACTTTTTACATGATTAATAGAGTTCAAGTAAGATCTAACAACATGAAGACTCCCTACGAGTTATGGTATGAAAGGATCCCTATTGTCAAGTACTTTAGAGTGTTTGGAAGAAAATTATATATCATAAGAGATGATGAAAACTTATGAAATTTTGATGTGAGGTTTGATGAAGGTTTCTTCCTTGGATATTCTACTAAAAGTAAATCTTACAAATGTTACAACAAAAGGCTATGAAGGATTGTTGAAAGTTCAAGTATCAAGGTCAATGAAGATTTGAGGAATTCAATTATGATAGTGTTGGCAGATGGTCAACGCTCCCCTCAGGATTCACAACATGGACTAACCACCTCTCATGGATATTTTAACTATGGCAGTTCTATTAGGCATTAATAGGTCAATCTTTTGGTGCAACGACAACTGTGGGCCAAAAATTGGTATTAGAGCCAAAGGTGTCGGGTTCGAATCACCTCGGGTAATGTTGAGGGGGAGTTTGTTGGCATATGGTCAATGCTCCCCTCAGGATTCGTGACATGGACTAACCACCTCCCATGGATCTGTCAAATCTGGCAGTTGTATTAGGCATTAACAGGTCGATCTTTTGGTGCAACAACAACTGTGGGCCAACAAATAGATGGATATGAACCAGATAAACCTACTTGTAGAGAAGAAGAAAAAGATAAGAAAAAATAAGTAAAAAATGAAGAGGGAGAAGCTCTAGAAAAGATCCCTAAGAACCCTAAGTATGTACAGAGAAATAATTCTAAATGATAGATCACTAGAGATAAAAGAAAAGGTGTGTTGACAAGAAGATCTGTTGAAGCAAAGGTAAATCTATGTTCACTTTCTAAATTCAAACCAAAAATAGTGATTGAGGCATGTAAAGATGAATATTGGATGAAGGAAATAGAAGAATAATTTATGTAGATTGAGAAGAATTAGACTTGAGAACATCTTCCTAGATCTAAAAACAAGAATATAATTGGAACTAAGTCAGTATTCAAAAACAAGCTAAATGTGAATGGAGAAGTTGTAAGAAATAAGGAAAGGTTTGTGTGTAAGGGTTATGCGCAAGTTGAGGGAATAGACTTTGAGGGGACATTTCCTCTTATGGCCAAAATGGAAGCAATCAGGATGTTTTGGGAATTTGCAACACATGAGGACTTTAAAGTTTATCAAATGGATGTGAAGTTTTCTTTCTTGATGGAGAGTTGGATGAACAAGTTTACATGGAGCAACTGGAAGGATTTCATCTGTCAGATAAACCTAATATGGTATGTAGATTGAAGAAGGCATTGCATGGGTTGAAGCAAGCTCCTAGAGCTTGGTATGCAAGGTTGGAAAAATATTTGATACATCAAGGATTCAATAAAGGCACAATAGATAGTAATCTTTACTTCAAAGTTGGAAAAGATCAAATCTTGATAGTAGTTGTGTATGTTGATGACATAATTTTTGGAGGAAATGAAGCTATGTGTAGGAAATTTGCAAAAGAGATGTAGAAAGAGTTTGAGAGTTCTATGTTTGGGGAGATGAATTTCTTCCTTGGGCTACAAATCAATCAAATAGATAAAGACATATTCATTTCACAATAAAATTATATTAAATAAATTTTGAAGAAGTTTGGAATGGAAGACTTCAAACTAGTATGTAATCCTATGGTTATTGGTTGAAAATTAAGTAAGGATGATGAATCCACTAAGGCTGATCAGAGAAAATATAGATCTATTATTGGTGGACTACTATACCTAACTATTACTAGATCGGATATCATGCATGTAGTTTTTCTTGTAGCTAGATTTCAAGAAGATCCTAAAGAGATACATGTTGCAATGATGAAGAGGATATTCAGATATTTGAAGGTCGGTCTAGATTATGGATTGTGGTATTCTAAAGATATTGATTTCACATTGAGTGCTTTTAATATACACAATGTAGATTGGGTTGGTTGCGTGGATGAAATGAAAAGTACAAGTGGTGGTGTATTCTTTCTTTGATGTAGACTGGTATCATGGCTAAGAAAGAAACAAGATTCTATTTCTTTATCTATTGCAGAGGCTAAGTATATTGCAACAACATATTGTTGCACACAGGTATTGTGGATGAGACAAACATTGAATGATATCAAGGTGGTGTATGATGAGCCTATTTCTATATTTTGTGATAATACAAGTGAAATAAACATTTCAAATAATCCATTGATGCATTCAAGAACAAGTCATATATCAACTAGACATCACTTTTTGAGACAGAAGGTTGTGGGAAATGAAGTGAAGGTTGAATATGTACCTACAAAGGATCAAAGTACTGACATATTTACTAAGGCTCTTCCTAAGGATACTTTTGAGTATCTTCAGGAGAAGTTGGGGGTTATTGTTCCTTCTTCTTTGAACTAGATGCATATAGAGATGCAACAGTCAAGTGGATCTATGGATTCATTCCTTGTTTGGACTGATGTTGGTGGCTACCTCTCAGGGGGAGTAGGTAGTGACATTGTTGTAATATGAAATATATGTTGTCATTTTGTAGAGATTGCTGAGTTGATTGGTGTGTACTCCTAAAGGGGAGTATTTAGAGAAGCTACAAGTATCTTGGTTCAATGTCAAAGGGAGAGAACAATGAAAAATATTTTATCATTTTTCATTGATTTCAAAGGGGGAGAGAGGGAAGTCATGTGAATTTTTTTGTTTATATAGATGGAGAGAGAGACGCCACATGAAAAGGGAAAAGGTTAAAAGGGGGAGAGATAGAGAAAGTGAAGGAATATTGTGTATGTTTTATTTCATGTTTTTTCACATCTTGTGTTTCCATCAATGAAAAAGTGGGAAATTGTTTCAAGTATGAAGGTGTTATCATTGATTTCAACAAGCTTGTGTTGTCATTTGTGATAGTTGAGTAGTGGTTGAGAGAGATTGCTACTTTGATTAGTTGCATTATGTTTTCATCAGTTAAGTTTATGATGTTAACCTCTAGTGTCACTTTGATAAGCTCCTATTTATGGTTTAGATGTCGAGGATACTAAGAAAATTGATAAAATAAGGTGTTCTAGATTTAATAGGTGTTCTATTTTTGCTTCACATTTCTTCCGGGTTGAATATTTTCTTGTGTGGTTTTGATATATTGGATAGAGGTGTTCAGAGTTTCTATATCTAGAATTTGGCTTTTGGATCTATGGTTAGATGAGTTGATTGGTGTGTACTCCTAAAGGGGAGTATTTAGAGAAGCTACAAGTATCTTGGTTCAATGTCAAAGGGAGAGAACAATGAAAAATATTTTATCATTTTTCATTGATTTCAAAGGGGGAGAGAGGGAAGTCATGTGAATTTTTTTGTTTATATAGATGGAGAGAGAGACGCCACATGAAAAGGGAAAAGGTTAAAAGGGGGAGAGATAGAGAAAGTGAAGGAATATTGTGTATGTTTTATTTCATGTTTTTTCACATCTTGTGTTTCCATCAATGAAAAAGTGGGAAATTGTTTCAAGTATGAAGGTGTTATCATTGATTTCAACAAGCTTTTGTTGTCATTTGTGATAGTTGAGTAGTGGTTGAGAGAGATTGCTACTTTGATTAGTTGCATTATGTTTTCATCAGTTAAGTTTATGATGTTAACCTCTAGTGTCACTTTGATAAGCTCCTATTTATGGTTTAGATGTCGAGGATACTAAGAAAATTGATAAAATAAGGTGTTCTAGATTTAATAGGTGTTCTATTTTTTCTTCACATTTCTTCCGGGTTGAATATTTTCTTGTGTGGTTTGGATATATTGGATAGAGGTGTTCAAAGTTTCTATATCTAGAATTTGGCTTTTGGATCTATGGTTAGATGAAGTTATGTTCACCAGTGTGTGAATTAGTTAATGCAGTGTTGCTTATAGAGGCGTTTGTGAGAAATATTTTGTTCCATGTTTCTTCATAGTTGTTTGTAAGGTCTTGCAATCCCGAAGGCATGTTGATGGTGTTGATTTCTTTCCTGTTTTAAGAGGATTTGTGGTTTTGTGCTTCAAAACATGGATTTTATAGTTGTAGTGTTTGGTAGTGTAGTCTGAGTGTACAAGTTGTGTACATTTTGGATGTGAGAATTGTTGTGAATGAGTTTGATGGATTTTAGAATGGTAGAGGAATATTCTAGATAGTGATGAAGCATGGTGTGTGGTTCACAATTCATCCTTGGATTTGAGCAAGTGTGTAATTCAAATTTTAATGGTGTTTAGATGGGTAATGGCTGACCTAGTGTTTACACTACATTCAAAGATGTTTAAGCATTAATGAAAGTGTAGCATAATGTGTGAGAGTTATTTTAGGTCCCAAAAAAGTTTTGTATTAGTCCACTTTCATTCCTATCCACTATAATAATGGTTAAGTTCCAACCTATTTTGAATTTGTTAAGTGTAAGGTAAGTGTAGCTAACTTGAAGATATTTTTCAAGTTGTGGATGGTATAAATGCAAGATGAAGTGTGGAATAGAGTTGAGTTATGAAATGTAAAATTAAGTGTATAAGTGTGAAATGTAGTGCAAGCTATAATCCAATATTGTTGAATACAGTGAGTTGAGGTATCTTGATCCTTTGAAAATTGTAAGTGTTATTGGAGCTATTTTGGTGGAATATTTGTTGCATTAAGATCATGTTCTCTATGTAACATTCTATCTTATTTCTTCTTTCCATTCTGGAAGTGAGCCTGGGTTGTGAGCCTTTTTGGACAATGCATCTTATTCTAGAAGTGAACCTCCTTGTATTAATTTTGCAATTACTTATGTTGTGAGCTAATACTCATTGTGTTTTTTCCCTTCTAGGGTTTTCCATCTACATCTAGTATTCTCTTGTGTATGGTGTTGGTTGTTTTAGTTTCTATTATCTTCTTTTCATGTGTAAATATTATAAAAATTAAGTGTTTAATGAATGCATGTAGATCTGATTACTATTGAGGGTTTTAATGTTTTAATTTGATACAATTCATTCACCCCCCTCTCAATTGTCTTGTTCATTCAACATAGATGAGATTCTACCCAGTATCTCCAGAAAGAGAAAGTTGATCCATCAAATCTAGGAAACCTTTGATATACTTCTTTACCCATCTCGAATCTTCCTCAACCTATTAAACTTCTTCTAAGTAACTAGGCTTTGAAGCCAATTATTGAACATACATTGGAATACTGATATGGGGGTGATTTAGAATTCAAAAAAATCTCAAACCCTCTAGAGAAAACTAAAACTTAATCTTTATAGCATTAACAAAAATATGAAAGATCAATACAATGGACAACACCACATAACATAGATATACATGGAAAACCCCAAAGGGGAAAAACCATGGTGAGAAAAGTTACTAGGAGATACTATCCTAAACCAAGCTCACAATGAACACAATTACAACTTTGTTTTAGGGCTACAATTGAAGTAAGCTATTACTCCATATGGAAAGGTTTTAGGGTTACTTCCAAGGAAGCTACAACTCCCTACAGGCTTTGTTTTAGGGCTTTAACCCAAGGAAGCAACTACTCCCTGAACTAAGAAAAAAATCAAAAAATATTATAGCATTATAGTTCTTCTATTGTCTGAATCTGATAATGAAGCTTAATTCATTTGATGAGTGAAATTCTATGTTTTCACTTCTCTTTTGATGATTGCAATTCTTCTTTGACAACTTCTTCAAATGTCTTTTTGTAACTTATTGAATCACTATTTTAGCCTTCAATATTTTTTTCCTTTGGCTCATTTCCTCCAACAATCAATTAGGTACACTCTTTGCTTCTCTTTTGTCTTAGAGATATGATCAAATTGAATCTAGATAGGATCTACAAATTCTTCTCTTTAGCTTTCAGTCACTTACATATACATCATAATGCATTACACATCCTCATTCAACTTCATACACTCACACAACACCTAGATCAACTAGTTTTAAAATATATACATGATGTTATATTTGTTACATTACATGTCATATAATAACAACAAGAATATTACAATTACAAGTCAACCAAAAGTCAAACAACATGAACCATGTAGAGGGAAATCCCTAAAATGAACTACACACAACACAGGAAGGATTCCAACATATGCTTAACCTAGTCCTAAACACTCTTCATAATTTTAGTATTCAAAGAACAACATCTGTAGACTTTGCACATTTGAAATAGGATATCCTTAAGCAAGAAATTATGAACCTTGAAGGATGTCAGCCATTACAACTTGGTGGTACTCATGAAAGATTAAATATTACTTGGAATTATCCAAGATGAATCAGCATGTCCCATACAACATCTTCAAACACTTCAAGGACTCTACAAAAAACCCAACTCATGGCACACATCTTCAACATATCTCATTCAGCTAGGAAAAAGTTAAACCCAACAACACCTTCATTCCAAACCACAACCTATTCCAGAGAAACTAGAAAACACCTTATAGAGCAACATGAAACATCACAAGATCTTCATGATCATTCTCAACCAACCAGTTCACCACTTCATATAGTAACAAGTTAGCACAAGCCAAAAAACATTAAAATTTTCCACTAGACAATATGGTGCTACACTCTATCACTTACAACTTTCTTTGCAGAGGTTCAAATGATATGAAACTTTGGATATAACACCTTCACAACACACTTAACGTAACTTTTGAACTACATGATCGTATATACAAATGTGAATGAATGAAAAGCCAAACTTTTCACCACTATGAGGGTAAAAGCACGAAGACGAGTCCCCTTAAGGTGGATGTTTCAAAAAGAAAAATACCCAAAATTAGGAAAAATGAAATGAGATCCCATTATTTAACAAATGAGGTCCTATTTTGCTTTAGGGCCCCGAGCCAAAAATAGGATCCCATTTTAAAACAACTCATTAAAAATTTGAATACCATTTTGAAATGGGTCATTTTAAAATAGGGCCCGCTTTAAAACAAGATCACATTTTTTAATGAGTCATTTTAAAATGGAAACAGGATCTAGTTCCTATTTCATAATTTTTTATTTTTTTTATGCTGTTACCAAATGAGATCCTATTTTCTAAAATGGGATCATGTTTTAAAAATGGAAACCTGTTTCTTAAATCATATAAAAATTATTTTATGAAACATGATCTTGTTTTTTAAAATTTGAATTTTGGACAAGTTTTTTCCTTTTTTTTTGGTTTAGGAAAAGCCTTGGGACCCAAGCCTAAGCTTTGGACTTGTTTTGACCTGAAACTTGAAGGTCATGTTAATTTCACAAGAAAATAGTAAATTTGGGCATATGTTTGAAGACCTTTTTTGTAGATTTTTTGACAAAATTAAAACACATTATAGATGAGATAGTGTAGTGTTGCAAGTATGAAGGTGTTGTCATTGATGTGAATATGATACCTATAGGATAGTTTTTTCATTGATTTCAACCATGTTCTAAGGAATTTTGTTGCATGTCGAGATACTGAGAAAATTGTGTAAAAGAGGAAAACAAGTTGTAGGTTGTGCATGTGTAGTTGAGATATTGAGGAAGTGTTGCAAGTACATGGAGATATCTTTATGTTGTAGTGTTTGGAGATGTGTTGGAATGAAGTAATGTGCCAGGATGATGTCTTTGGTACTTGGTTTCCAAGTGCTTTTGAGAAAATTTGATAAACAAAGAAAATAGTGTTGTGCAAGTGTTTAGACTATTCTCTTGGATGTGCTCCCTGTTTCTTCTGTGTTGATGCTATGCCTGTGTAGATCTAATATGTTTTTCAAGGTTGTTAATGGTTGTTGTATCCAAAATTTAGGTTTTTGGATCATTGTGCGGTATGAGATATTTTCACCAATGTGTGAACCAGTTTTTCAAAGATATTATTTGTGGTCTGGGAGAAATGTATTTGCTCCACATTTCTTCGCAATTCAGCTTGAGGTTGTGAAAATTTGGGAAGTTACTTATAATGTCTGTATCTTTTATAATTCAAGGTTTCACTTGATTTGGTATAGTACAAGTGTGTTTCATAGGTTTGTGTGAGAATAAGGTTAACCAGATGTTCGAAGTTGAAGCATTTATATGTTGTGATTTTGGATGAATTCTTTATTGGATCTCAGGTGATTTGGGGATTATTCTAATTGTTTTCAAGTGAATTTTGTTGTTTGGAAGTTTAAGATTGATCTAAGGAAGCTTGTACATAATTTTTTATGGTGTTAAATATGGGTATTGGTTGAACTTGTGTTAGCACTACATGCAAAGCTTATGAAAGTGTGTTGAGGTACATTAGAATATTTTTGGGTCCTAATTATGGATTTATATAGGTCACCTTCATTCCTATCCACTAGAAGAATGTTTAGGTACCAACCTCATTTGAAATTTTAAAAGTAGCAAATAGTTTCCAACCTTGGGGAAGGTTTTCATGGTTGAGGTTGATATAATTAAGAGTAAGGTTGTTGTGAGATGCAAGAGAGAAGAAATATAGATGTGATATCGATACAAGTGATATATGTGATGTAAATTTGAGTAGAGCAATGCAAATTTCAAAGTATTGGATCCCTAAAATTAGTGAGCTGAAGGTGTCCAAAACCTTTCATGCAAGACTACGAAAGTGTTGGATCAATTGTGGTGGATTCCTTGTTACATTGAGAAGTTGTTCTCTATGTAACATTTATCTTCTATCTTCTTTGTTTCTTTCTATGGAAATGATCCCTTACTATGGGCCTTTTTGGATAGTGTGTCCCATTCTGGTAGTGACCTCTTGTACCATTTTTTTAATTACTTATATTTGTGAGCTAATCCTCACCATTTTTTTTCCCTCATTGGTTTTTCCATGTAAATATGGTGTTCTCTTGTGTATGGTATTGTTATTTCAAAAAAAAATTATCTACATTTCATTATTGATTACTCTAATAGAATAAGGATTTAATGAGTTCATGTGGATCTAATTACTATTGAGGGTTTTGGTGTTTTAATTTTCTACAACTGATTCAACCCCCTCTCAGTTGTCTTGTTCATTCAACAATTGGTATTAGAGAAAGGTTCCTTGGAGAAGAGCTTAGTCGCTTGAGGTAGATCCAAGATGAAAAAATAAATTGATTTCCCTATATTTGATGGAACAGACTATGCATTCTAGAAGAAAATGATGGAAGGATATTTGGCATCTCAAGGATTTGAGATTGAAAAGGAAATAAATACTTCATATGTTGCACCTCTGAATGCTCCAAGCATAAATAATGAGATCAAGGCACATGAGGTAAAAGCTAAGGCAAGATTTATTCTTATGAACAATCTTTCAAATTATGAATTGGTTAAAGTTATAAATTTTAAAAATTACAAAGAAGTTTTCAATAAGCTTGAGAGCATTTATGAAGGAGATGAAAAGGTTAAACAAGAAAAGTTGTAGAATCTGAAGGAACAATTTGAGACCCTGAGAATGTCTGAAGATGAAACAATTACAACCTACATGAAAATTTGATGAGTTGGTAAGTGTTATGAGAAATCTTGGTGCATAAGTCAAAGAACCTAGGATGGTAAATAATTTTTGAGATCTCTTCCTGATGCTTATAGTGAAAAAGTATTTGCTATTAAGGAAGTTGCAAAATTTAATACTTATTCTATCTAGATTAGTTTATTGGTACAATAAAATCATTTGAAATGACAAAAATTGGTTTGAAAAATGGTATAAAAGTGGAGACTACTTTAAAGGTTGGAAAATCTAAAAATATTGAAGATTTAGATGGAGAAGATCTTGATGATGTGGAAGCTAATGTTGTAAGAAGGATGAAAAAGGGCACCGGTAAGTACAAAGGTAAACTACATTTCAAATGTTTTAATTTTGGAAAAGTAGGTAATTATGCTTCAAGATGTCCAAATAGAGTTGTGGAAAATAAAAGTAAGGAGATGTTGATGAAAATGAATTATTGTTCTTGGCTTTAAAAGATGAATCTACGTCTGCTAACTCTAATTTTTTTGTGGAGGAAAGTGTTCTAGAGAAGGTTGAAGGTACTTTGGTTTCTTCTTTTCATGTTAAATAGGATAAGAACTATTGGGTTGTTGATAGTGACTACTCTAATCACATTAATGGAGACAAAAATAAGTTTGTTAAACTTGAAAAGTATGATGGAGGAATAGTTAAATTTGGAGATGATTTAGGAGCCAAGATTTGTGGAATAGGTTCAATTAGTTTTCATGGCAAGCATAATACTAAAGATGTTTACTAAGTTAAAGGTTTAAGGAATAATATTTTGAGTTTTGGACAAATGTGTAGCAAAGGATATAATCTTTTGTTCTAGGATGAAACATGAGAGATCAGAAAAGGGTCTGGAACTATGATTGTTGTTGGTAAGAGGATAGATGGAAAAATATATCAACTTAAGGGTACTGATGGTCATTTCTTTATGTCAAAGATTAATGATAGTTGGTTATGGTACCAAAGGATGTGTCACACAAATTTTGATAATTTGGTTAGAATCATTTCAATTAATGTAGTGAGAGACCTACTGAGAATAACAAAATCTATCAAATTTGTTTGCAAGAATTATTAGTTTGGAAAGAAAGTAAGGAGTAGTTCCAAAGGAAAGGAACAATCTGATACTAGACTATTGGAATTAATACATATATATTTGTGGTTTTACAAGGGTGAGAAGCCTTGAAGGCGATAGACATTTCATGCTTTTTATTGATGATTACTATAGAATGACATGGGTTACTTTTCTTAGAGAAAAATATGATGCACTAGATAGATTCAAAGCATTTAAAAATATAGTTGAAAATGAAATGGATATGAAAATAAAATGTTTGAGGTCTGATACAGGTGGAAAATTCACCTCCAATGAGTTTAACATGTTTTGTGAGGTTCATGGAATAAAGAGGCATTTGTCTACCCTTAGAAATCCTCAATAGAATGGAATGTTTGAAAGGATAAACTAGACTATTCAAGACACTGCTAGAACTATGATGAAGGAATAAAATCTACTGGAAGTGTACTGGAGAGAAGAAATTCATACTTCTATTTGCATACTTAACAAAATTCAAGCCAAAGCTAACAACACAAAGACTCCCTATGAGTTATGGTATGGAAGGATTCCTATTGTGAAGTACTTTAGAGTATTTAGAAGAAAATGTTATATTAAAAGAGATGAAGAAAACTTAGGAAATTTTGATGCAAGGTTTGATGAAGGTATCTTCCTTAGTCTACTAAAAGAAAAGGATATAGATGTTACAAAAAAAGGATAAGAAAGATGGTTGAAAGTGCAAATGTGAAGGTTGATGAAGATTTATAGAATTCAATTGTTGTAAATGGATATGTGCTAGATGAAATTGATTTTAGATAAGAAGAAGAAGAAAAAAAAGAAGAAAAAGAAGTGAAAAATGAAGAGGAAGAAGCTCCAGAGAAGACCCCTAAATCCCCTAAGCATGTGGAAAAGAATCATTATGAAGAAAAATTCATTGGAGATAAGAGGAAAGTAGTATTAACAAGAAGTAGAGCTACTAAAGTTGAGGTAAATCTATGTTTACTTTATAAATTTGAACCTAAAAGAGTGAGTGAGGAATGCAAATATGAACATTGGATGAAGGCAATGGAAGAACTTATGTAGATTGAGAAAAATCATACTTGGGAATTGGTTCCTAGGCCAAAAAATAAGAACATAATTAGAACTAAGTGGGTATTTAGAAACAAGTTGAATGAGAATGGAGAAGTGGTAAGAAACAAGGAAATACTTGTGTTTAAGGGTTACTCACAAGTGGAAGGAATTGAATTTGAGGAAAAATTTGCTCCAATGTTTAGGATGAAAGCTATCAAAATATTTTTGGAATTTGTAGCATACAGGGACTTTAAATTTTATTAGATGGATGTGAAGTCTACTTTTTTGAATGGTGAATTGGAAGAAGAGGTTCGCATGGAACAACTAGAAGGATATCAATTGTAAGATCAACTAGATATGGTGTGCAAATTGAACAAGGTATTATATGGATTGAAGAAAGCTCCTAAAGCTTGGTATGCAAGATTGGATAGATATTTATTACAACAAGAATTCAATAAAGGCACCACATGTAGTAATATTTACTTCAAAATTGAGGAAGACAAAATATTGGTAGTGTTTGTGTATGTGGATGATATTATCTTTGGAGGAAATGAAGCTCTCTGTAAGAAATTTGTAGAAGAGATGCAAAAAGAGTTTGAGGTGTCAATGTTTGGGGAGATGAATTTCTTCCTTAGGTTACAAATGAATCAAACAGATAATGGCATTTTCATTTCATATTCAAATTATTCCAAAGAGATGTTACAAAATTTTGGAATAGAAGACTACAAATCGATATGCACTCCTATGGTGACTAGTTTCCAATTGAGCAAAGATGATTCACCTAAGACTGGTTAGAGAAAATATACATCTATGATTGGTGGACTGCTATATCTAACTACTACTAGGCCGGATATCATGCATGTATTTTGTCTTGTGGCTAGAATTCAAGAAGATCCTAAGGAAACACATGTTGCAGTAGTGAAGAGGATATTCAAATATTTAAGAGGCACTTTGAATTATGGCTTATGGTATCCTACAGATACTAATTTCACATTAAGTGCTTATATGGATGTAGATTTGGTTGGTTGTTTTGATGGCAAGATAATTACAAATGGTGTTGCATTATTTCTTGGATGTAGAAAGGTGTCATGGTTAAGTAAGAAGCAAGATTCAATTCCCTTATCCACTATAGAAGCTGAGTATATTGCAACATCTTGTTGTACACAAGTTTTACGGATGAGATATACACTGAAGGATATCAAAGTAGTGTATGATGAGCCTATATCTATATTTTTTGATAATAAAAGTGCAATTAAAAATTAAAAGAGTCCTATGATACATTCAAGGACAAAGAATATATCAATTAGGTATCACTTTCTAATAGAGAAGGTTATGGAGAATGTGTTAAAGCTTGAATATGTACCTACAAAGGATCAAATTGCTAACATATTTATCAAGGCTCTTCCTAAGGATACTTTTGAGTATATTTAGGAGAAGTTGGGGGTTATTTCCCCTCCTTATTTGAACTATATGCATATGGAGATGTATCAGTCTAATGGGTCTATGGATTCATCTCTTTTTTAGATTGATGATTAGTGGCTACCTCTTAGGGGGAGTAGGTAGTGTCATGTGTTTTCATTGTTGCAGAGTTGCTAATTTGGTTGGGTATACTCCTAAGGGGGAGTATTTAGAGCAAGTATCTTGGTTCAATGTCAAAGGGGGAGAACAATGCAAAAAACTTTATCCTTTACCATTGATGTCAAATGGAGAGAAAGAATAATTTGAAAAAGCTTATCTACACAATGGGAGAAAGGAAAGAAAATCATGAGAAAGTGTGTTCAGAGTTGTATTGTCTTTGATCTAGTTTTTCACATCATGTGTTACCTATTAGAAGAATGAAGAAGAACATCTCTTTATGTAGTTTTTGTGTTGTCATTGATGTCAGAATGTTATATGGGTTACGATTACAAGATTTAGTTCAAGTTTGATATGGTATTCTAAACCGATATTTGAACCGTTATGCAGTCATTATCCTTCAGTATTTTTGTCCACAATCCTCCACTAATGATTATCATTTCTTGTGGTTTTGGGAAATTATTTTTGGATGTTGGAAGCTTGTAAGTTTAGAATCTTATGTGCTTGAGTGCTCGTACGATGAGCTAGAATTATTTTATTGTTACTTTTTGCTATTAGGTCTATCCTTGGCCAACCTAATGTATAGTTGATGTTGTAATGGATTATTTTTTGTATTGTGGATGTATATGTGACCTATATTAGGTCCATTTTGACATGTTGTAGCATGCTACATGCTTGAATTTTTTTTGGAAATATTTTGTACATGCTTGAAGCCGATAGTTATCTTTTTGGTGAATAAAGGTTGCATCTAATTATGCTGACCTAATTGATGTTTGTAGATGAATTAGATGTATATATTGGATAGCTTTGAGATTTTTGAAGTGAAATATGTGAAGATAGGAAAGTATGCAAAGATGATGAAGTTTGTAAAGTCATTTTACTGAGTATCAAAGGAACTGAATCAACACTTGTTAGGTGTAACTTTATCAGTTCATATTCTAGTTGTAAACCATTTTGTTATTGTAACTTTTGTAGGTAGTGAGCCTCCCATTTTGGATAGTGAATCCTAGTAGTGAGACACCCTTTGTAATATCTTATAATCATTTATACTATATTGTGAGCTAATCCTCACTGTGGTTTTTCCCATTTTTGGTTTTCCACATAAAAATGATGGTGTTCATGTGATGTTTTCTTTTATGTTCTATTAATACTCTTGCTCATTTTTACTACTATATACATTAGAGTAATTGGATGGTGTTTATTCAATAAGTTTAAGAAGATATTGATTCAATCCCCTCTTAGTATCTTGGGTATTCAACAATTGGTATCAGAGCCTTGTTCCTCTGAAGAAGCCTAATAGCTTGAGGAAGATCTTGAAGATTGAACAAATGGATGACAAAGAAGAACTCTAGGATGCTCTTGAAGATCTCGACAAAGCTAAAAAATGAAAAGAGAGATTTGAAAGAAAATCTTGACGAGGCAAATGAATGCATCTGGAAATTGAAATAGAAATTGAAGAAATTCAAAGAAATACATAGAGAATTGAGTGAGAAATTAAAACAAGCAAATGAAGAGATCACTAGATTGAAGGTGCAAGTGGAGGAAAAAAAATAATTGAAAATTGTCTAAATATAGTGGTGCAAAGCAAGATTGATGAATGCACAAGATTTGAACAAGAAGTGGTGCAAAGAAAAAGGTGGTTTGGGAATAGAAGGAGGTGAAATTTCTAAGGTTGTGCAAAAGAAAACACATTAGATAATCAAAAGACTCAAGATAAAGGGAAGCAAACAAGAATTCTAAGAAACTTTGCTAGAAGACCACCTATTAGACATCCAAATGCTCAAAGGTACCCATCTTTCAATGGTGTTTTCATTTCATGCAATAAATTTGGTCATAGGGAAACATAGTGTAGAAGTAGAATAAATTAGTATACTAGTCCCTTCTCCAGATAATGTTTTCCATGCAAGAAAGTTGGACATAGAGCTAGTGAATGCAAAACTTAGATGATGAATTGGTTTAATGGAGGTAGAATGAATCAATATTTTTTTGGCTACTAATATACATGTAATAATTTTGGAAACAAAGAAAATCAATGTAGATCAAGGGATAATAGAGGTCAAACAAATTAGAAAAATGTTGTTTGCTACAACTGCAATAAACCCAAACACATTTCAAGAGTATGAAAAAGTAAAGGGGAAAGTAATCTAATCCAGTAAGGAAGAATGAACCAGTGAAGACAATTGACAAGAATGAGGTTAAGAAAGAAATGGACAAGATATGGAAAAATAAAGAAGAGCTAGAAACATCAAATGTGTCTGTGACCCCATCTAATGTAGACAATTCCTCTGGGAATTACACCCGACATTGTCTTAGGGGGAGCTTCAATATAAAATTATTCAAACTTCCTGGATATTTGGAATGTTAGTCTTTGGCATGAATATATGTTGTAAGGAATGGATAAACAATGGTTATGAAAAAGGAACCAAAAGAAAATGTGCAGGCATGATCATTTGCACAATAAATTAGGGTTTTATTAGCTTTTTGAAATCTGCCAAATTTAATGTAAATTAGGGTAGATTGTTGGTTTATAAAGTGAATTTTTAAGACATTTTGATCACTTTTTCATTTGAAGAAATTGAAGAGTGATTTGGAGAATTCTTGAGGCAATTTGGAGAGCAAGCTGTGCAAACCCTAGTTCTAGTTTTTTGCAAAGGAAAAATGTATTTTACTCTTTTGTGCTCCTGTGGGTTTGTGTGAATCATATTTTTGAAATAATTAGAGCTTGATTTGTTGAAAAATGGAAAATCTTGTAGTCAAAAATGTGATGGAAAGACCTAGATCATCATATAAGAAATATTCTATGAAGGTTTTTGAAGACGACCCTCTGGGCGCCTTCTCATCAATTCCTCATGGTGTCATGTCCACTGAAGACATGAGGATGTACATTTGAGTTAAAATTGAGGAATATAATCATAGAAAATTGAGTTAAATTTGGCATAATGAGCTCACCAAGGATGATTTCTTGATAAAACCTGAGTATTCAAATATTGTTGCAAAGAAGTTAGATCGATGGAATTACTTTACTAAATTTATCTCCATTGTTGATGATAAATATGTTAAACCAGCTCTTAGAAAAATGCATGAAATTTTTTTGTGGGTTGACAAACCTCATCTTATAACTAAGGAAGTGATTAAGGTAGTTACCAGACTATGTGACATCAGACCGATATCAGTGTTGAAGTCTGTGAAGAATGAAGTGGTGATGGAACTCACCAAAGCTACATTTGACAAAAGGGCTCTTGCAACGAAGCCTAATACTAATCCTACTATGAAGTATGTAGCTATAATGATCAGACACAAGATCTACTTCACAAATAGAGAAAATTTAGTGTTTGCTATAACAATTTACACCAGTTATGACATGGTAGCTAATGGTGTTGATTATGATTTGTGTGAACTTCTCTAGTAGCAGTTGTTTGAGAATCTAAAGATGACTAGGGAGAAGAAATATGAATTTAAATTTGGCTCCTTGATTGTCTATTTGTTGTTCAACTTTCTTAGAAGACTTCCTGGAAGAGATGATGTGGTGATTTGGGACACATACAAATTGGTTTTAGATCAAATTTTTTATTATATGCATAGTTTTGGTAATTTGAAGAGTCGAGATAATGCTATGACAACATTATTTGTTGTGTTCAAAAGAAACATGAACAAAAGAAAAAGGATTCAAAAGAAAGTTGTTGAGAAGTATAAGAATGATAGCATATTTCATGTCTCCTCTAATGAGTGCATGATTGAAGCTATTGAACCTCAGAATGTATGGATTCAACCTTTGGGGTATGCGGTTACAAAGGATGAAGTCGAAGGCTATGTACAAGTTTCATTGAAAATTTTGAAAGATACCAGTGAACCTAAAGTTTGCACTTATGCAGAAAAATATATGGAAGTTCACTTGGAGCATAAGAAGCCTATGATAAGAAAGAAGGTAGATGAAATGCTTAGAAATTATGGCTTCACTAATGAGCATATTGCACAAGGAAGAGGCATGGGAGAGTAAATGGTTAGAGAATCATCAGCACTAAGGAGATCTAGTGGGACTACTTCAAAACCATATGAGCTTTTGCAGTGAAGTTTGAACCTAGTGCTCCTAGTAAAGGTAAAGACCCGACTCCTTCCAAAACCAATACAAGATCTAGTAAAAGAAAAGAAACTCCTCTAGTGGTACCTATCAAGTGAGGAAAGAAGGAAAAGGTTGCAAGAGAAAAGAACCTTAGCATCACTAAAGAACAAGAGGAAGAGGAGGAAGACCCTAAAACAAAATTGCTAAGAAAGAAGAGAGGAAACATGTCCTCTAGTGAAGGTGCTTCATGTTGGTAACACAAGGGAAGAAAACTGAGAGGGGGGTGAATCAGTTTTCATAGAAATTATAAACATTAAAATTATTCTCAAATCTGATAAATAAACATGAAAGAATAAACCATCACCACATCAAAAACATACATAACACCAATATTTTTATACATGGAAACCCTATTAGGGGGAAAACCACGATGGAGGTTAGTCCACAAGATCATAATTTGTTAAAAGTACTACAAATTGGGAATTCACATGCATTCAGGCACAATTCCTAGATATCATTGCTCAAACACAAAAGGCTTACTACCCAAAAAGAAGACTCATTGTCTTACAATCACATTTGAATTACATTTGGAAGATTTTGAACTAAGAAAATAACATCTTCTAATGCCTTATTACAGTTTTGGTTAAGCACATAAACTCTTCTTCAAACTTTACTTCTACCTTTGAAAGATTAGAACATTATTCATACTTAGCACACAACATACATCACACACCATGCCATCAAATGGTATAAAAAATCTATCATATATATCTGTAACTAAGAATAACATCAACTGCATGTTAGCCCCAAATAAATATGAAATGTGTACAAACTGTAGGCCCAAATCAATAAAAAGTTTATCAATGTGAACCAAAAAAATGTCAACCACAACATAGTAAGGACCCCAAAAAAATCCTCAAATATGGAACACCTTCAAGAATTATGCCTCGAAGATCTACAACATCCTACAATCACCCTGTTGGCCATGATCATGAAAAACATGAACTCACAGAAGAAAATCACCAATCACGAGCACAATGATCAATGTGGACCAACAACATAGATAGAGAATGATCTCAAAACATCCACAATCATCGTGAATCACCACAAAAACATCTATAAAAACTGAAATTACTAGAATCACATCTTCTTTCATGAACACCAACTAAAGCAACAAAACAACTGTCATAACACAAATACTCATAACTCAATCAAATCTTCATGCGATCCTCTAAAACTTCATGTGGATAAACTAGATATACTTTTCAACAAACCCTTTAATCCACAACCTCTTGTCATCAATATATTGAGCTAGCCACCATACTGAACTTCACTGCATCACTAATAAC
>VDFB02256132.1:126146962-126192316 GCA_007258455.2 Sequoia sempervirens
ATGGTAATCTCAAACCACTTTCTGAATGGTATGACACTTTTGATAGTACTGGTCAAAGAAATCTTGAAGAAGCCACAATAAAATATTTGAATATTTTTAATATGACTCAAATAGAAATAATGTCACAGTTACCTAAAGGGTTATATGAAGTCTTAGAAATGAGGAGAGTAAATGCAAGAGTTGAAGATGAACAAATGAGAGAATGCATACTTGTTGATCTATGTCTGGTAATGTCAATAGAAGAAATGAAGAAAATACTCAATGATGCTAAAAAGGATTTTAAGAGAAAAACAAAGGTGAATAAGCTTATGATTGGGAAGACTGAGGAAGTGGCAAAAGACATTGAGAAAATTCTTAAGGGAGTTTCTGAAGAAATTCAAGATGAAGATGTTCCATCTGGTTCATAAATTGAAGAAGTGAAAGAAGACACAATTGAGGACACTCAGAATCCTCTAGATATGAAAGATATTGAAATTCCCATGGAGACTAAAGCCCATAAAGATATGTCAGTTGAAGAAATAGAGATTCCCAAAGCCAAGCAAGAATCTATGATTGAAGAAAAGAAGATCGAGGCAAAGGAGGTTGCTATGGGAACAAGAGACACTACAAAGGTAGTAAAGAAGTTTTTAGAAGAACAATAGGAGAAGTTTGACCCTGAATTTCTTGAAAGTCCTATCAACTTGGCCACTCTATCTCCTATTCAGAAGTTGAAGGTAGCATCATTTACTCAAGCCAAGGTAAGGGAGGAGATATTGAAATCTCTCATTGAGGAAAATGAGTTGCTAAGTCTTGCATTCAATATCTTGGAGAAGATCATGCCCACACATGTCAAGGATTCATTTGATTCTCCCTCTGGTCAGCTGAAGAAACTTATCAACTCTATAAGTACTCACTTTGAGTCTCTTGAAAAGTCAGCTGAGGATAAGGTCAAAAAAGAATTTGATGCAAATAGGTTTAGTGGATTGAAGTTTATGCTTGCTAATGATAAATCCTTATTAGATACCTATGAAAATAAAATTCAAGGTGCATTATCTGAGGGTGGAAATATCTACAAGTCATGATTATCCTTTTGTAAGTTCACTGAGGTCACTGAGAAGAAAATTAAGGAATATGAGAAATAGTTAGTAGATATTTCTCAAGCCTTTGATCCTCTAACCATTTTTGTGAGTAAGCAAGAAGGTCAAGTCATATCCCTACTTGAAAAAATTAAAATTTTGAAGCACAAAAAAGACATAATTTTTGAAAGGGTATGTGAGCTCAGAGGACTAATTGGTCCTAAAATGGAGACAATGCCTAGTGCATTGAAGGAAGCATAGGATGCTATGGCTATCAGTGATCCAAAAAATATTGAGTCAGTAGAGATGTAATCCTTCCTATTTTGTGGTCATGTGACTATTTTGGAGAGTCTCAAAAAGGGTTGGCACACTAGTTTAAGCCTGTTGAAGAACAATTTTGCGTACATATTCAAGTCCTTGTAAGTTAGAAAAGCATACTGTACATATACAGCTTTGTATGATTTTGCATGGATTCCGTCTTTCAATTGATGTCAAAGGGGAGTGATAGCGAAAAATGTCATATTAATGTCGGGGAGCTGTGACTAACTTTTTGAAGTTTTGAGGATTGCAATATCCATGTTGGCGCTTGATTCCTACACCTAGTCATTTTCATCGTGGTTTCCATCAATCCCAAAGGGGATATTTTTGGCAAAGAGACACTCCATAAGTCATCTAGTGTTATCATTGATGGAAACCTCTAGTCAAGAATCATATCTTCACTTAAGTAGTTGCTTTTACACCGTAAGCTTCCGACAGCATATATGTTAACCATAAAAAGCCAAAACAAGGCATCCGGAAGAGTTGTGTACATTGGCTCATATGTAATTTCCTATTATCATTTTGAGTTGTGGATCTCAGGGAAGGTCTTTTGTTGTATGAAATATCTTATCTTTGAATCATTGGGCCTCGTATTGATTGGTGTGCAAGTTAGAAGATCCATTTTATTGATTTTCTCAGCCTAATCCGGGCAAGTAAAGGTCAACTAGATGATTGTGCATGTCATGAGTATTTGTGCATAATTTTTAAAGGTGTTTCATGTTTGAGGATGTTGTTTTGTCCCTCACTATGTTTTGGCTAACATTGTTAGTTTGCATTGATAATTGTTTATGGATTGGGTCAATAGCTTGTACACGCTTATATTTTGTTAAAGCCGACATGTAGTTGTTCTAATCTCTAGTTGCTAATATATATATAATCGACATTCATATCATTTTGAGAGGATGCATATGATGTGAAATTTGTGAAGGTTTATAGATCAATTGTGCATAGTTTCACTTGAGCAAATCAAAGATTGGTGATTCAAATTAAAGTAGATAGATTTTCAATAGCAGAATCAGACAAAATGTGAAGAATGTGATCAATGTGCTTAACCAAAATAATACTCAAGCATTAGCAGATGCTATCTTATAGTTCATCCACTCTAATTGTCTATCTATGATTGTAAGGCAGTGAGTCTTCTTTTGGGTAGTAAGCCTTTTGTATTTGAGCAGTGAGCTCTAGGCAGTGTGCCTGAATGCATGTGCATTCCCCATTTGTAAACATTTATTTTGAGTAAACTCATATTGTGGATTAGTCTCCACCATGGTTTTTCCCTAACAAGGTTTCCACATAAAAATACTGCTAGGTGTTGTGGTTGATTTCCTTGTGTTCGTGCACCTGTCTTTTTGTTCAATGCTATAAGCGGTTTAAAGATCAAGTTAATAAATTTAAATTTTGCATAACACTAATTCAGCCCCCCTCTCAGTGTTCCTTGATTCCAACAACAAGAACTATTGGGTTACTAACACTAGTTGCTCAAATCACATAAATAGAGAAAAGAGTAAGTTTTTTAAACATGAAAAATATGATGGAGGACTTGTTAAATTTGGAGATGATTCAGGTGCTAAGATTTGTGGAATAGGTTCAATCAATTTTAATGTCAATCATAATACTTCAGATGTTTACTATGTTAAAGGTTTAAGGCATAACCTCTTGAGTATTGAAAAAATGTGTAGCAAAGGATACAATATTATGTTTCAGGATGATGGATGTGAGATCAAGAAAGGGTTCAAAACTATGATTATTGCTAGAAAGAGGATAGATGGAAATATCTATCAACTCAAGGGTGTTGATGGTCACTGTTTTATGACTTTGATTAATGATAGCTAGTTATGGCATCGAAGAATGTGTCACATCAATTTTGATAACCTAGTTATAATTAGTTTAGTTCAAGTAGTGAGAGATTTGTCGAGGATTACAAAGCCTATCAATGTTCTTTGCAAAGATTACCAATTTGGAAAATAAACTAGAAGTAGTTTCAATGGAAATGAAGAATCTTCTACCGAACTATTGGAATTAGTACAAATAGACCTTTGTGGCCCTATAAGAGTGACAAGTCTTCAAGATGATAGGAATTTCATGCTTTTGATTGATGATTATTCTAGAATGACATGGGTTACTTTTCTTAGAGAAAAATTTGAAGCCCTAGATAGATTTAAAGTATTCAAAGTTATGGTTGATAATGAGATGGATTTCAATATCAAGTGTTTGAGGTTTGATAGAGGTGGAGAGTTCACCTCCAATGAATTTAACATGTTTTGTGAGAATTATGGCATAAAAAGGAACTTGTTTTCCCTTAGGACTCAACAAAGTGGATTGGCTAAATGGAAAAACAAGACTATTCAAGAAGCTGCAAGGACTATGATGAAAGAAGCTAACCTACCAGAAGTCTACTAGAGAGAATAAATTCATACTACTTTTTACATGATTAATAGAGTTCAAGTAAGATCTAACAACATGAAGACTCCCTACGAGTTATGGTATGAAAGGATCCCTATTGTCAAGTACTTTAGAGTGTTTGGAATAAAATTATATATCATAAGAGATGATGAAAACTTATGAAATTTTGATGCGAGGTTTGATGAAGGTTTCTTCCTTGGATATTCTACTAAAAGTAAATCTTACAAATGTTACAACAAAAGGCTATGAAGGATTGTTGAAAGTTCAAGTGTCAAGGTCGATGAAGATTTGAGGAATTCAATTATGATAGTGTTGGCAGATGGTCAATGCTCCAATCGGGATTCACGACATGGACTAACCACCTCTTATGGATATTTTAACTCTGGCAGTTGTATTGGGCATTAATAGGTTGATCTTTTGGTGCAACGACAATTGTGGGCCAAAAATTGGTATTAGAGCCAAAGGTGTCGGGTTCGAATCCCCTTGGGTAATGCTGAGGGGGAGTTTTTTGGCATATGGTCAATGCTCCCCTCAGGATTCGTGACATGGACTAACTACCTCCCATGGATCTGTTAAATCTGGCAGTTGTATTGGGCATTAATAGGTCGATCTTTTGGTGCAACGACAACTATGGGCCAACAAATAGATGGATATGAACCAGATAAACCTACTTGTAGAGAAGAAGAAAAAGATAAGAAAAAATGAAGAGGGAGAAGCTCTAGAAAAGATCCCTAAGAAACCTAAGTATGTACAGAGAAATAATTCTAAACAATAGATCACTAGAGATAAAAGAAAAGGTGTGTTGACAAGAAGATTTGTTGAAGCAAAGGTAAATCTATGTTCACTTTCTAAATTCAAACCAAAAATAGTGATTGAGGCATGTAAAGATGAGTATTGGATGAAGGAAATAGAAGAATAACTTATGTAGATTGAGAAGAATTAGACTTGAGAACATCTTCCTAAATCTAAAAACAAGAATATAATTGGAACTAAGTTGGTATTCAAAAACAAGCTAAATGTGAATGGAGAAGTGGTAAGAAATAAGGAAAGGTTTGTGTGTAAGGGTTATGCGCAAGTTGAGGGAATAGAATTTGAGGGGAAATTTCCTCTTATGGCCAAAATGGAAGCAATCAAGATGTTTTGGGAATTTGCAAGACATAAGGACTTTAAAGTTTATCAAATGGATGTGAAATTTTCTTTCTTGAATGGAGAGTTGGACAAACAAGTTTACATGGAGCAACTAGAAGGATTTCATCTGTCAAATAAACCTAATATGGTATGTAGATTGAAGAAGGCATTGCATGGGTTGAAGCAAGCTCCTAGAGCTTGGTATGCAAGGTTGGACAAATATTTGATACATCAAGGATTCAATAAGGGCACCACAGATAGTAATCTTTACTTCAAAGTTGGAAAAGATCAAATCTTGATAGTGGTTGTGTATGTTGATGACATAATTTTTGGAGGAAATGAAGCTATGTGTAGGAAATTTGTAAAAGAGATGTAGAAAGAGTTTGAGAGTTCTATGTTTGGGGAGATGAATTTCTTCCTTGGGCTACAAATCAATCAAATAGATAAAGACATATTCATTTCACAATAAAATTATATTAAATAAATTTTGAAGAAGTTTGGAATGGAAGACTTCAAACTAGTATGTACTCCTATGGTTATTGGTTGCAAATTAAGTAAGGATGATGAATCCACCAAGGCTGATCAGAGAAAATATATATCTATGATTGGTGGACTGCTATACCTAACTATTACTAGATTGGATATCATGCATGTAGTTTTTCTTGTAGCTAGATTTCAAGAAGATCCTAAAGAGATACATGTTGCAACGATGAAGAGGATATTCAGATATTTGAAGGTCAGTCTAGATTATGGCTTGTGGTATTCTAAAGATATTGATTTCACATTGAGTGCTTTTAATATACACAATGTAGATTGGGTTGGTTGCGTGGATGAAATGAAAAGTACAAGTGGTGGTGCATTCTTTCTTTGATGTAGACTGGTATCATGGCTAAGAAAGAAACAAGATTCTATTTCTTTATCTATTGCAGAGGCTAAGTATATTACAACAACATCTTGCTGCACATAGGTATTGTGGATGAGACAAACATTGAATGATATCAAAGTGGTGTATGATGAGCCTATTTCTATATTTTGTGATAATACAAGTGAAATAAAAATTTCAAATAATCCATTGATGCATTCAAGAACAAGTCATATATCAATTAGACATCACTTTTTGAGAGAGAAGGTTGTGGGAAATGAAGTGAAGGTTGAATATGTACCTACAAAGGATCAAAGTGCTGACATATTTACTAAGGCTCTTCCTAAGGATACTTTTGATTATCTTCAGGAGAAGTTGGGGGTTATTGTTCCTTCTTTGAACTAGATGCATATAGAGATGCATCAGTCAAGTGGATTTATGGATTCATTCCTTGTTTGGACTGATGTTGGTGGCTACCTCTCAAGGGGAGTAGGTAGTGACATTGTTGTAGTATGAAATATATGTTGTCATTTTGTAGAGGTTGCTGAGTTGATTGGTGTGTACTCCTAAAGGGGAGTATTTAGAGAAGTTGCAAGTATCTTGGTTCAATGTCAAAGGGAGAGAACAATGAAAAATATTTTATCATTTTTCATTGATTTCAAAGGGGGAGAGAGGGAAGTCATGTGAATTTTTTTGTTTATACAGTTGGAGAGAGAGATGCCACATGAAAAGGGAAAAGGTTGAAAGGGGGAGAGATAGAGAAAGTGAAGGAATGTTGTGTATGTTTTATTTCATAGTTTTTCACATCTTGTGTTTCCATCAATGAAAAAGTGGGAAATTGTTTCAAGTATGAAGGTGTTATCATTGATGTCAACAAGCTTGTGTTGTCATTTGTGATGGTTGAGTAGTGGTTGAGAGAGATTTCTACTTTGATTAGTTGCATTATGTTTTCATCAGTTAAGTTTCTTATGTTAACCTCTAGTGTCACTTTGATAAGCTCCTATTTATGGTTTAGATGTTGAGGATACTAAGAAAATTGATAAAATAAGGTGTTCTAGTTTTAATAGGTGTTCTATTTTTACTTCACATTTCTTCTGGGTTGAAGATTTTCTTGTGTGGTTTGGATATGTTGGATAGAGGTGTTCAGATTTTCTATATCTAGAATTTGGCTTCTGGATCTATGGTTAGATGAAGTTATGTTCACCAGTGTGTGAATTAGTTTATGCAGTGTTGCTTATAGAGGCGTTTGTGAGAAATATTTTGTTCCATGTTTCTTTGCAGTTATTTGTAAGGTCTTGCAATTCCAAAGGTATGTTGATGGTGTTGATTTCTTTCCTGTTTTAAGAGGATTTGTGGTTTGGTGCTTCAAAACATGGATTTTATAGTTGTAGTGTTTGGTAGTGTAGTCTGAGTGTACAAGTTGTGTACATTTTGGATGTGAGAATTGTTGTGAATGAGTTTGATGGATTTTAGAATGGTAGAG
Source organism: Sequoia sempervirens (assembly GCA_007258455.2). Taxonomy (NCBI): domain Eukaryota; kingdom Viridiplantae; phylum Streptophyta; class Pinopsida; order Cupressales; family Cupressaceae; genus Sequoia; species Sequoia sempervirens. The sequence continues at coordinate 126,154,209 of VDFB02256132.1, forward strand.
GAATATTCTAGATAGTGATGAAGCATGGTGTGTGGTTCACAATTCATCCTTGGATTTGAGCAAGTGTGTAATTCAAATTTTAATGGTGTTTAGATGGGTAATGGCCGACCTAGTGTTTACACTACATTCAAAGATTTTTAAGCATTAATGAAAGTGTAGCATGATGTGTGAGAGTTATTTTAGGTCCCAAAAAAGTTTTGTATTGGTCCACTTTCATTCCTATCCACTATAATAATGCTTAAGTTCCAACCTATTTTGAATTTGTTAAGTGTAAGGTAAGTGTAGCTAACTTGAAGATATTTTTCAAGTTGTGGATGGTATAAATGCAAGGTGAATTTATGCGAGATGAAGTGTGTAATAGAGTTGAGTTATGAAATGTAAAATTAAGTGTATAAGTGTGAAATGTAGTGCAAGCTATAATGCAATATTGTTGAATACAGTGAGTTGAGGTATCTTGATCCTTTGAAAATTGTAAGTGTTATTGGAGCTATTTTGGTGGATTATTTGTTGCATTAAGATCATGTTCTCTATGTAACATTCTATCTTATTTCTTCTTTATATTCTAGAAGTGAGCCTGGGTTGTGAGCCTTTTTGGACAATGCATCCTATTCTAGAAGTGAGCCTCCTTGTATTAATTTTGCAATTACTTATATTTTGAGCTAATACTCATTTTGGTTTTTCCCTTCTAGGGTTTTCCATCTACATCTAGTGTTCTCTTGTGTATGGTGTTGGTTGTTTTAGTTTCTATTATCTGCTTTTCATGTTTAAATATTATAAAAATTAAGTGTTTAATGAATGCATGTAGATCTGATTACTATTGAGGGTTTTAATGTTTTAATTTGATACAATTCATTCACCCCCCTCTCAATTGTCTTGTTCATTTAACATAGATGAGATTCTACCTAGTATCTCCAAAAAGAGAAAGTTGATCCATCAAATCTAGGCAACCTTTGATATACTTCTTTCCCCATCTCGAATCTTCCTCAACCTATTAAACTTCTTCTAAGTAACTAGGCTTTGAAACCAATTATTGAACATACATTGGAATACTGATATGGGGATGATTTAGTATTCAAACAAATTGCAAACCCTCTAGAGAAAACTAAAACTTAATATTTATAGCATTAACAAAAATATGAAAGATCAATACAATGGACAACACCACATAACATAGATATACGTGGAAAACCCCAAAGGGGAAAAACCATGGTGAGAAAAGTTACTAGGAGATACTATCCTAAACCAAGCTCACAATGAACACAATTACAACTTTGTTTTAGGGCTACAACTGAAGTAAGTTATTACTCCATATAGAAAGGTTTTAGGGTTACTTCCAAGGAAGCTACAACTCCCTACAGGCTTTGTTTTAGGGCTTCAACCCAAGGAAGCAACTACTCCTTGAACTAAGAAAAAATAAAAAAATATTATAGCATGATAGTTCTTCTATTGTCTGAATCTGATAATGAAGCTTAATTCATTTGATGAGTGTAATTCTATGTTTTCAATTCTCTTTTGATGATTGCAATTCTTCTTTGACAACTTCTTCAAATGTCTTTTTGTAACTTATTGAATCACTATTTTAGCCTTCAATATTTTTTTCCTTTGGCTCATTTCCTCCAACAATCAATTAGGTACACTCTTTGCTTCCCTTTTGTCTTAGAGATATGATCAAATTGAATCTAGATAGGATCTACAAATTCTTCTCTTTCTCTTTCAGTCACTTACATATACATCATAATGCATTACACATCCTCATTTGACTTTGTACACTCACACAACACCTAGATCAACTAGTTTTAAAATATATACATGATATTATATTTGTTACATTACATGTCATATAATAACAAGAATATTACAATTACAAGTCAACCAAAAATCAAACAACATGAACCATGTAGAGGGAAATCCCTAAAATGAACTACACACAACACATGAAGGATTCCAACATATGCTTAACCTAGTCCTAAACACTCTTCATAATTTTAGTATTCAAAGAACAACATCTGCAAACTTTGCACATTTGAAATAGGCTATCCTTAAGCAAGAAATTAGGAACCTTGAAGGATGTCAGCCATTACAACTTGGTGGTACTCATGAAAGATTAAATATTACTTGGAATTCTCCAAGATGAATCAGCATGTCTCGTACAACATCTTCAAACACTTCAAGGACTCTACACAAACCCCAACTCATGGCACACATCTTCAACATATCTCATTCGGCTAGGAAAAAGTAAAACCCAACAACACCTTCATTCCAAACCACAACCTATTCTAGAGAAACTAGAAAACACCTTACAGAGCAACATGAAACATCACAAGATCTTCATGATCATTCTCAACCAACCAGTTCACCACTTCATATAGTAACAAGTTAGCACAAGCCAAAAAACATTGAAATTCACCACTAGACAATATGGTGCTACACTCTATCACTTACAACTTTCTTTGCAAAGGTTCAAATGATATGAAACTTTGGATATAGCACCTTCACAACACATTGAACTTAACTTTTGAACTACATGATCATATATAAAAATGTGAAGGAATGAAAAGCCAAACTTTTCACCACTATGAGGGTAAAAGCATGAAGACGAGTCCCCTTAAGGTAGAAGTTTCAGAAAGAAAAATACCCAAAATCAAGATAAATGAAATGAGATCCCATTATTTAACAAATGGGGTCCTATTTTGCTTTAGGGCCCCGAGCCAAAAATAGGATCCCATTTTAAAACAACTCATTAAAAATTTGAATACCATTTTGAAATGGGTCATTTTAAAATAGGGCCCGCTTTAAAACAAGATCACATTTTTTAATAAGTCATTTTAAAATGGAAACAGGATCTCGTTCCTATTTCATTATTTTTTATTTTTTTTATGCTTTTACCAAATGAGATCCTATTTTCTAAAATGGTATCATGTTTTTAAAATGGAAACCTATTTCGTAAATCATATAAAAATTATTTTATGAAACATGATCTTGTTTTTTAAAATTTGAATTTTTGGTCAAGTTTTTGCCTTTTTTTTTTTGTTTAGGAAAAGCCTTGGGACCCAAGCCTAAGCTTTGGACTTGTTATGACCTGAAACTTGAAGGTCATGTCAATTTCACAAGAAAATAGTGACTTTAGGCATATGTTTGAAGACCTTTTTTGTATATTTTTTGACGAAATTAAAACACATTATAGATGAGATAGTGTAGTGTTGCAAGTATGAAGGTGTTGTCATTGATGTGAATATGATACCTATAGGATATTTTTTTCATTGATTTCAACCATGTTCTAAGGAATTTTGTTGCATGTCGAGATACTGAGAAAATTGTGTAAAAGAGGAAAACAAGTTGTAGGTTGTGCATGTGTAGTTGAGATATTGAGGAAGTGTTGCAAGTACATGGATATATCTTTATGTTGTAGTGTTTGGAGATGTGTTGGAATGAAGTAATGTGCTGAGATGATGTCTTTGGTACTTGGTTTCCAAGTGCTTTTGGAAAAATTTGATAAAGAAAGAAAATAGTGTTGTGCAAGTGTTTAGACTATTCTTTGGGATGTGCTCCTTGTTTCTTCTATGTTGATGCTATGCCTTTGTAGATCTGATATGTTTTTCAAGGTTGTTAGTGGTTGCTATATCCAAAATTTGGGTTTTTGGATCATTGTGCGGTATGAGATATTTTCACCAGTGTGTGAACCAATTTTTCAATGATATTATTTGTGGTCTAGGAGAAATATATTTGCTCCACATTTCTTCGCAATTCAGCTTGAGGTTGTGCAAATTTGGGAAGTTACTTATAATGTCTGTATCTTTTATAATTCAAGGTTTCACTTGATTTGGTATAGTACAATGTGTGTTTCATAGGTTTGTGTGAGAATAAGGTTAACCAGATGTTCTAAGTTGAAGCATTTATATGTTGTGATTTTGGATAAATTCTTTATTGGATCTCAGGTGATTTGGGGATTATTCTAATTGTTTTCAAGTGAATTTTGTTGTTTGGAAGTTTTAGATTGATCTAAGGAAGCTTGTACATAATTTTTTATGGTGTTGAACATGGGTATTGGTTGAACTTGTGTTAGCACTACATGCAAAGCTTATGAAAGTGTGTTGAGGTACGTTAGAATCTTTTTTGAGTCCTAATTATGGATTTATATAGGTCACCCTCATTCCTATCCACTAGAAGAATGTTTAGGTACTGACCTCATTTGAAATTTTAAAAGTAGAAAATAGTTTCCAACCTTGGGGAAGGTTTTCATGGTTGAGGTTGATATAATTAAGAGTAAGGTTGTTGTGAGATGCAAGAGAGAAGAAAGATAGATGCGATATCGATACGAGTGATATATGTGATGTAAATTTGAGTAGAGCAATGCAAATTTCAAAGTATTGGATCCCTAAAATTAGTGAGCTGAAGGTGTCCAAAACCTTTCATGCAAGACTACGAAAGTGTTGGAGCAATTGTGGTGGATTCCTTGTTACATTGAGAAGTTGTTCTCTGTGTAACATTTATCTTCTATCTTCTTTGTTTCTTTCTATGGCAATGAGCCCTGACTATGAGCCTTTTTGGATAGTGTGTCCCATTCTGGTAGTGACCTCTTGTACCAATTTTTTAATTACTTATATTGTGAGCTAATCCTCACCATTTTTTTTCCCTCATTGGTTTTTCCATGTAAATATGGTGTTCTCTTGTGTATGGTATTGTTATTTCAAAAAAAAATTATCTGCATTTCATTATTGATTACTCTAACAGAATAAGGATTTAATGAGTTCATGTGGATCTAATTACTGTTGAGGGTTTTGGTGTTTTAATTTGCTACAACTGATTCAACCCCCTCTCAGATGTCTTTTTCATTCAACAATTGGTATTAGAGAAAGGTTCCTTAGAGAAGAGCTTAGTCGATTGAGGTAGATCCAAGATGGAAAAATAAATTGATTTCCCTATATTTGATGGAACAGACTATGCATTCTAGAAGAAAATGATGGAAGGATATTTGGCATCTCAAGGAATTGAGATTGAAAAGGAAATAAATAATTCATATGTTGCAACTCCAAATGCTCCAAGCATAAATAATGAGATCAAGGCACACGAGGTAAAAGCTAAGGCAAGATTTATTCTTATGAACAATCTTTCAAATTATGAATTGGTTAAAGTTATAAATCTTAAGAACTGTAAAGAAGTTTTTGATAAGCTTGAGAGCATTTATGAAGGATATGACAAGGTTAAACAAGAAAAGTTGTAGAATCTGAAGGAACAATTTGAGACCCTGAGAATGTCTGAAGATGAAATAATTACAACCTACATGAAAATTTGATGAGTTGGTAAGTGTTATGAGAAATCTTGGTGCATAAGTCAAAGAACCTAGGGTGGTAAATAATTTTTGAGATCTCTTCCTGATGCTTATAGTGAAAAAGTATCTGCTATTGAGGAAGTTGCAAAATTTAATACTTATTCTATCTAGATTAGTTTATTGGTACAATAACATCATTTGAAATGAGAAAACTTGGTTATAAAAATGGTATAAAAGTGGAGAATACTTTAAAGGTTGGAAAATCTAAAAATATTGAAGATTTAGATGGAGAAGATCTTGATGATGTGGAAGCTAATGTTGTAAGAAGGATGGAAAATGACACTGGTAAGTACAAAGGTAAACTACATTTCAAATGTTTTAATTTTGGAAAAGTAGGTAATTATGCTTCAAGATGTCCAAATAGAGTTGTGGAAAATAAAAGTAAGGAGATGTTGATGAAACTGGATTGTTGTTCTTGGCTTTAAAAGATGAATCTACCTCTGCTAACTCTAAAATTTTTGTGGAGGAAAGTGTTCTCAAGAAGGTTGAAGGTACTTTGGTTTCTGCTTTTCATGTTAAATAGGATAAGAACTATTGGGTTGTTGATAGTGGCTACTCTAATCACATGACTAGAGACAAAAATAAGTTTGTTAAACTTGAAAAGTATGATGGAGGATTAGTTAAATTTGGAGATGATTTAGGAGCCAAAATTTGTGGAATAGGTTCAATTAGTTTTGATGGCAAGCATAATACTGAAGATGTTTACTAAGTTAAAGGCTTAAGGCATAATATTTTGAGTTTTGGACAAATTTGTAGCAAAGGATATAATCTTTTGTTCTAGGATGAAACATGCGAGATCAGAAAAGGGTCTAGAACTATGATTGTTGTTGGTAAGAGGATAGATGGAAACATCTATCAACTTAAGGGTACTGATGGTCATTTCTTTATGTCTCAGATTAATGATAGTTGGTTATGGTACCAAAGGATGTGTCACATGAATTTTGATAATTTGGTTAGAATCATTTCAGTTCATGCAGTGAGAGACCTACCGAGAATAACAAAATCTATCAAATTTGTTTGCAAGAATTATTAGTTTGGAAAGCAAGTAAGGAGTAGTTCCAAAGGAAAGGAACAATCCGCTACTAGACTATTGGAATTAATACGTATAGATATTTGTGGTCCTACAAGGGTGAGAAGCCTTGAAGGTGATATACATTTCATGCTTTTTATTGATGATTACTATAGAATGACATGGGTTACTTTTCTTAGAGAAAAATATGATGCACTAGATAGATTCAAAGCATTTAAAACTATAGTTGAAAATGAAATGGATATGAAAATAAAATGTTTGAGGTCTGATAGAGGTGGAAAATTCACCTCCAATGAGTTTAACATGTTTTGTGAGGTTCATGGAATAAAGAGGCATTTGTCTGCCCTTAGAAATCCTCAATAGAATGGAGTGTTTGAAAGGATAAACTAGACTATTCAAGACACTGCTAGAACTATGATGAAGGAATAAAATCTACTGGAAGTGTACTGGAGAGAAGAAATTCATACTTCTATTTGCATACTTAACAAAATTCAAGCCAAAGCTAACAACACAAAGACTCCCTATGAGTTATGGTATGGAAGGATTCCTATTGTGAAGTACTTTAGAGTATTTAGAAGAAAATGTTATATTAAAAGAGATGAAGAAAACTTAGGAAATTTTGATGCAAGGTTTGATGAAGGTATCTTCCTTAGTCTACTAAAAGAAAAGGATATAGATGTTACAAAAAAAGGATAAGAAAGATGGTTGAAAGTGCAAATGTGAAGGTTGATGAAGATTTATAGAATTCAATTGTTGTAAATGGATATGTGCTAGATGAAATTGATTTTAGATAAGAAGAAGAAGAAAAAAAAGAAGAAAAAGAAGTGAAAAATGAAGAGGAAGAAGCTCCAGAGAAGACCCCTAAATCCCCTAAGCATGTGGAAAAGAATCATTATGAAGAAAAATTCATTGGAGATAAGAGGAAAGTAGTATTAACAAGAAGTAGAGCTACTAAAGTTGAGGTAAATCTATGTTTACTTTATAAATTTGAACCTAAAAGAGTGAGTGAGGAATGCAAATATGAACATTGGATGAAGGCAATGGAAGAACTTATGTAGATTGAGAAAAATCATACTTGGGAATTGGTTCCTAGGCCAAAAAATAAGAACATAATTAGAACTAAGTGGGTATTTAGAAACAAGTTGAATGAGAATGGAGAAGTGGTAAGAAACAAGGAAATACTTGTGTTTAAGGGTTACTCACAAGTGGAAGGAATTGAATTTGAGGAAAAATTTGCTCCAATGTTTAGGATGAAAGCTATCAAAATATTTTTGGAATTTGTAGCATACAGGGACTTTAAATTTTATTAGATGGATGTGAAGTCTACTTTTTTGAATGGTGAATTGGAAGAAGAGGTTCGCATGGAACAACTAGAAGGATATCAATTGTAAGATCAACTAGATATGGTGTGCAAATTGAACAAGGTATTATATGGATTGAAGAAAGCTCCTAAAGCTTGGTATGCAAGATTGGATAGATATTTATTACAACAAGAATTCAATAAAGGCACCACATGTAGTAATATTTACTTCAAAATTGAGGAAGACAAAATATTGGTAGTGTTTGTGTATGTGGATGATATTATCTTTGGAGGAAATGAAGCTCTCTGTAAGAAATTTGTAGAAGAGATGCAAAAAGAGTTTGAGGTGTCAATGTTTGGGGAGATGAATTTCTTCCTTAGGTTACAAATGAATCAAACAGATAATGGCATTTTCATTTCATATTCAAATTATTCCAAAGAGATGTTACAAAATTTTGGAATAGAAGACTACAAATCGATATGCACTCCTATGGTGACTAGTTTCCAATTGAGCAAAGATGATTCACCTAAGACTGGTTAGAGAAAATATACATCTATGATTGGTGGACTGCTATATCTAACTACTACTAGGCCGGATATCATGCATGTATTTTGTCTTGTGGCTAGAATTCAAGAAGATCCTAAGGAAACACATGTTGCAGTAGTGAAGAGGATATTCAAATATTTAAGAGGCACTTTGAATTATGGCTTATGGTATCCTACAGATACTAATTTCACATTAAGTGCTTATATGGATGTAGATTTGGTTGGTTGTTTTGATGGCAAGATAATTACAAATGGTGTTGCATTATTTCTTGGATGTAGAAAGGTGTCATGGTTAAGTAAGAAGCAAGATTCAATTCCCTTATCCACTATAGAAGCTGAGTATATTGCAACATCTTGTTGTACACAAGTTTTACGGATGAGATATACACTGAAGGATATCAAAGTAGTGTATGATGAGCCTATATCTATATTTTTTGATAATAAAAGTGCAATTAAAAATTAAAAGAGTCCTATGATACATTCAAGGACAAAGAATATATCAATTAGGTATCACTTTCTAATAGAGAAGGTTATGGAGAATGTGTTAAAGCTTGAATATGTACCTACAAAGGATCAAATTGCTAACATATTTATCAAGGCTCTTCCTAAGGATACTTTTGAGTATATTTAGGAGAAGTTGGGGGTTATTTCCCCTCCTTATTTGAACTATATGCATATGGAGATGTATCAGTCTAATGGGTCTATGGATTCATCTCTTTTTTAGATTGATGATTAGTGGCTACCTCTTAGGGGGAGTAGGTAGTGTCATGTGTTTTCATTGTTGCAGAGTTGCTAATTTGGTTGGGTATACTCCTAAGGGGGAGTATTTAGAGCAAGTATCTTGGTTCAATGTCAAAGGGGGAGAACAATGCAAAAAACTTTATCCTTTACCATTGATGTCAAATGGAGAGAAAGAATAATTTGAAAAAGCTTATCTACACAATGGGAGAAAGGAAAGAAAATCATGAGAAAGTGTGTTCAGAGTTGTATTGTCTTTGATCTAGTTTTTCACATCATGTGTTACCTATTAGAAGAATGAAGAAGAACATCTCTTTATGTAGTTTTTGTGTTGTCATTGATGTCAGAATGTTATATGGGTTACGATTACAAGATTTAGTTCAAGTTTGATATGGTATTCTAAACCGATATTTGAACCGTTATGCAGTCATTATCCTTCAGTATTTTTGTCCACAATCCTCCACTAATGATTATCATTTCTTGTGGTTTTGGGAAATTATTTTTGGATGTTGGAAGCTTGTAAGTTTAGAATCTTATGTGCTTGAGTGCTCGTACGATGAGCTAGAATTATTTTATTGTTACTTTTTGCTATTAGGTCTATCCTTGGCCAACCTAATGTATAGTTGATGTTGTAATGGATTATTTTTTGTATTGTGGATGTATATGTGACCTATATTAGGTCCATTTTGACATGTTGTAGCATGCTACATGCTTGAATTTTTTTTGGAAATATTTTGTACATGCTTGAAGCCGATAGTTATCTTTTTGGTGAATAAAGGTTGCATCTAATTATGCTGACCTAATTGATGTTTGTAGATGAATTAGATGTATATATTGGATAGCTTTGAGATTTTTGAAGTGAAATATGTGAAGATAGGAAAGTATGCAAAGATGATGAAGTTTGTAAAGTCATTTTACTGAGTATCAAAGGAACTGAATCAACACTTGTTAGGTGTAACTTTATCAGTTCATATTCTAGTTGTAAACCATTTTGTTATTGTAACTTTTGTAGGTAGTGAGCCTCCCATTTTGGATAGTGAATCCTAGTAGTGAGACACCCTTTGTAATATCTTATAATCATTTATACTATATTGTGAGCTAATCCTCACTGTGGTTTTTCCCATTTTTGGTTTTCCACATAAAAATGATGGTGTTCATGTGATGTTTTCTTTTATGTTCTATTAATACTCTTGCTCATTTTTACTACTATATACATTAGAGTAATTGGATGGTGTTTATTCAATAAGTTTAAGAAGATATTGATTCAATCCCCTCTTAGTATCTTGGGTATTCAACAATTGGTATCAGAGCCTTGTTCCTCTGAAGAAGCCTAATAGCTTGAGGAAGATCTTGAAGATTGAACAAATGGATGACAAAGAAGAACTCTAGGATGCTCTTGAAGATCTCGACAAAGCTAAAAAATGAAAAGAGAGATTTGAAAGAAAATCTTGACGAGGCAAATGAATGCATCTGGAAATTGAAATAGAAATTGAAGAAATTCAAAGAAATACATAGAGAATTGAGTGAGAAATTAAAACAAGCAAATGAAGAGATCACTAGATTGAAGGTGCAAGTGGAGGAAAAAAAATAATTGAAAATTGTCTAAATATAGTGGTGCAAAGCAAGATTGATGAATGCACAAGATTTGAACAAGAAGTGGTGCAAAGAAAAAGGTGGTTTGGGAATAGAAGGAGGTGAAATTTCTAAGGTTGTGCAAAAGAAAACACATTAGATAATCAAAAGACTCAAGATAAAGGGAAGCAAACAAGAATTCTAAGAAACTTTGCTAGAAGACCACCTATTAGACATCCAAATGCTCAAAGGTACCCATCTTTCAATGGTGTTTTCATTTCATGCAATAAATTTGGTCATAGGGAAACATAGTGTAGAAGTAGAATAAATTAGTATACTAGTCCCTTCTCCAGATAATGTTTTCCATGCAAGAAAGTTGGACATAGAGCTAGTGAATGCAAAACTTAGATGATGAATTGGTTTAATGGAGGTAGAATGAATCAATATTTTTTTGGCTACTAATATACATGTAATAATTTTGGAAACAAAGAAAATCAATGTAGATCAAGGGATAATAGAGGTCAAACAAATTAGAAAAATGTTGTTTGCTACAACTGCAATAAACCCAAACACATTTCAAGAGTATGAAAAAGTAAAGGGGAAAGTAATCTAATCCAGTAAGGAAGAATGAACCAGTGAAGACAATTGACAAGAATGAGGTTAAGAAAGAAATGGACAAGATATGGAAAAATAAAGAAGAGCTAGAAACATCAAATGTGTCTGTGACCCCATCTAATGTAGACAATTCCTCTGGGAATTACACCCGACATTGTCTTAGGGGGAGCTTCAATATAAAATTATTCAAACTTCCTGGATATTTGGAATGTTAGTCTTTGGCATGAATATATGTTGTAAGGAATGGATAAACAATGGTTATGAAAAAGGAACCAAAAGAAAATGTGCAGGCATGATCATTTGCACAATAAATTAGGGTTTTATTAGCTTTTTGAAATCTGCCAAATTTAATGTAAATTAGGGTAGATTGTTGGTTTATAAAGTGAATTTTTAAGACATTTTGATCACTTTTTCATTTGAAGAAATTGAAGAGTGATTTGGAGAATTCTTGAGGCAATTTGGAGAGCAAGCTGTGCAAACCCTAGTTCTAGTTTTTTGCAAAGGAAAAATGTATTTTACTCTTTTGTGCTCCTGTGGGTTTGTGTGAATCATATTTTTGAAATAATTAGAGCTTGATTTGTTGAAAAATGGAAAATCTTGTAGTCAAAAATGTGATGGAAAGACCTAGATCATCATATAAGAAATATTCTATGAAGGTTTTTGAAGACGACCCTCTGGGCGCCTTCTCATCAATTCCTCATGGTGTCATGTCCACTGAAGACATGAGGATGTACATTTGAGTTAAAATTGAGGAATATAATCATAGAAAATTGAGTTAAATTTGGCATAATGAGCTCACCAAGGATGATTTCTTGATAAAACCTGAGTATTCAAATATTGTTGCAAAGAAGTTAGATCGATGGAATTACTTTACTAAATTTATCTCCATTGTTGATGATAAATATGTTAAACCAGCTCTTAGAAAAATGCATGAAATTTTTTTGTGGGTTGACAAACCTCATCTTATAACTAAGGAAGTGATTAAGGTAGTTACCAGACTATGTGACATCAGACCGATATCAGTGTTGAAGTCTGTGAAGAATGAAGTGGTGATGGAACTCACCAAAGCTACATTTGACAAAAGGGCTCTTGCAACGAAGCCTAATACTAATCCTACTATGAAGTATGTAGCTATAATGATCAGACACAAGATCTACTTCACAAATAGAGAAAATTTAGTGTTTGCTATAACAATTTACACCAGTTATGACATGGTAGCTAATGGTGTTGATTATGATTTGTGTGAACTTCTCTAGTAGCAGTTGTTTGAGAATCTAAAGATGACTAGGGAGAAGAAATATGAATTTAAATTTGGCTCCTTGATTGTCTATTTGTTGTTCAACTTTCTTAGAAGACTTCCTGGAAGAGATGATGTGGTGATTTGGGACACATACAAATTGGTTTTAGATCAAATTTTTTATTATATGCATAGTTTTGGTAATTTGAAGAGTCGAGATAATGCTATGACAACATTATTTGTTGTGTTCAAAAGAAACATGAACAAAAGAAAAAGGATTCAAAAGAAAGTTGTTGAGAAGTATAAGAATGATAGCATATTTCATGTCTCCTCTAATGAGTGCATGATTGAAGCTATTGAACCTCAGAATGTATGGATTCAACCTTTGGGGTATGCGGTTACAAAGGATGAAGTCGAAGGCTATGTACAAGTTTCATTGAAAATTTTGAAAGATACCAGTGAACCTAAAGTTTGCACTTATGCAGAAAAATATATGGAAGTTCACTTGGAGCATAAGAAGCCTATGATAAGAAAGAAGGTAGATGAAATGCTTAGAAATTATGGCTTCACTAATGAGCATATTGCACAAGGAAGAGGCATGGGAGAGTAAATGGTTAGAGAATCATCAGCACTAAGGAGATCTAGTGGGACTACTTCAAAACCATATGAGCTTTTGCAGTGAAGTTTGAACCTAGTGCTCCTAGTAAAGGTAAAGACCCGACTCCTTCCAAAACCAATACAAGATCTAGTAAAAGAAAAGAAACTCCTCTAGTGGTACCTATCAAGTGAGGAAAGAAGGAAAAGGTTGCAAGAGAAAAGAACCTTAGCATCACTAAAGAACAAGAGGAAGAGGAGGAAGACCCTAAAACAAAATTGCTAAGAAAGAAGAGAGGAAACATGTCCTCTAGTGAAGGTGCTTCATGTTGGTAACACAAGGGAAGAAAACTGAGAGGGGGGTGAATCAGTTTTCATAGAAATTATAAACATTAAAATTATTCTCAAATCTGATAAATAAACATGAAAGAATAAACCATCACCACATCAAAAACATACATAACACCAATATTTTTATACATGGAAACCCTATTAGGGGGAAAACCACGATGGAGGTTAGTCCACAAGATCATAATTTGTTAAAAGTACTACAAATTGGGAATTCACATGCATTCAGGCACAATTCCTAGATATCATTGCTCAAACACAAAAGGCTTACTACCCAAAAAGAAGACTCATTGTCTTACAATCACATTTGAATTACATTTGGAAGATTTTGAACTAAGAAAATAACATCTTCTAATGCCTTATTACAGTTTTGGTTAAGCACATAAACTCTTCTTCAAACTTTACTTCTACCTTTGAAAGATTAGAACATTATTCATACTTAGCACACAACATACATCACACACCATGCCATCAAATGGTATAAAAAATCTATCATATATATCTGTAACTAAGAATAACATCAACTGCATGTTAGCCCCAAATAAATATGAAATGTGTACAAACTGTAGGCCCAAATCAATAAAAAGTTTATCAATGTGAACCAAAAAAATGTCAACCACAACATAGTAAGGACCCCAAAAAAATCCTCAAATATGGAACACCTTCAAGAATTATGCCTCGAAGATCTACAACATCCTACAATCACCCTGTTGGCCATGATCATGAAAAACATGAACTCACAGAAGAAAATCACCAATCACGAGCACAATGATCAATGTGGACCAACAACATAGATAGAGAATGATCTCAAAACATCCACAATCATCGTGAATCACCACAAAAACATCTATAAAAACTGAAATTACTAGAATCACATCTTCTTTCATGAACACCAACTAAAGCAACAAAACAACTGTCATAACACAAATACTCATAACTCAATCAAATCTTCATGCGATCCTCTAAAACTTCATGTGGATAAACTAGATATACTTTTCAACAAACCCTTTAATCCACAACCTCTTGTCATCAATATATTGAGCTAGCCACCATACTGAACTTCACTGCATCACTAATAACCTGCAACTTATTTTATTACAATTTTCTCAATATACTTGACATATAAAGCCTTAAATACATTAATTCCAATAGTGTTGACATCATTGATAACCACATATTAGAAATATCCAACAATCTCTGCCTTTGGCATTGATGGAAACACATGATGTGAAAAAAACCATCAATGCAACTTTCTCTTAGCACTTTCCCCCCCTTAGATTTTGACTCTTCTCCCCCTTTGACATCAATGAAAAAGATACACATTATATTTCTCCACACAAGCTCTGAACCACATTTTTTAATATCTCACTACTCTCCTTGAGTAGAAGCCACCATAACATCAATTTGGATCACAAGATATGACTATGAAATGCATAGACTAATGCAAGTCAATGCATCTTAATTTTGATTAGGAGGGGTAATCACCCATAGCTTCCCTCTAAGATACTCAAAGGTATCCTTAGGCAAGGGCTTGGTAAATATATCTACAATTTTTTCCTTAGTGGGAACATAATCCAATCTGACTTCCTTTTCACTCACCTTCTTTCTCAAAAAGTGAAACATGATAGATATATGCCTTTTTTTTAATGAAGCACAAAACTCTTAGAAATGTTAATTTCACTTGAATTATCACATAATATAGCAATAGTTTCATTATACACAACTCTAATATCTTTGAACATCTGCTTCATCCACAATACTTGAGTATAATTGTTAGCAACAACAATGTATTTTTCCTTTGCAGTAGATAAAGAAATGGTATTCTGCTTCTTACTTAACCATGCAATTAGCTTCTTTCCCAAGAAAATTTCACCACCAATGGTACTCTTTCAGTTATTCACATCTCCTGCCCAATCAACATCAATGAAGGCACTCAAAGTAAGGTCATCTTCTTTAGGATACCATAGGCCAAAATCATCTATCCCCTTCAAGTACCTGAAAATCCTCTTCATAGCTGTCACATGAGATTCCTTAGGATCAACTTGAAATCTTGCAACAATGCATATGACATTCATGATATTAAGTCTAGTTTGAGTCAAATAGAGCAATCCACCAATCATGGATTTGTATCTAGTCTAATTTTTTTTTAGGAGAATCATCATCTTGTGTCAACTTTCATCTGGTCACCATAGGTGTACCAACTAGCTATGAATCTTCCATACCAAATTTATTTAGCAATTCTTTCACATACTTGGACTGAGATATAAATATCCCTCTATCTAGCTGAGTAATTTGCAATCCCAAATAGAATTTCATTTCTCCAATCATAGACATCTCAAACTCACTCTACAACTCATCAGCAAACTTCATGCACAAACTCACATCTCCTCCAAAAATGATATCATCAACAAATACTTCAACAATCAAATCTTTATCATGATCAACCTTGAAATATAAATTACTATCAACAGTACCTTTATTAAATCCAAGCTTTAACAAATACTTGACCAATCTGGCATACCATGCTCTTTGGGTTTTCTTAAGTCCATACAATTCTTTCTTCAACTGGAAAACCATATCTCCCTGATTAGTCAATTGAAATCCATTAGGTTGCTCAATATACACTTCTTCTTCCAGTTCACCATTTAGAAATGCTAACTTGACATCCATCTGATAAACCTTGAAGTTTTTGTAAGTAGCATAAGCAATAAATAGTCTCATAGCTTCAATCCTAGTAATAGGAGAAAAAGTTTCCTCAAATTCAAGTCCTTCCATCTGAGAATATCCTTCACACAAGTCTCTCTTTGTTTCTAACAAATTCACCTTGCTCATTCAGTTTATTCTAAAAGACCCATTTAGTTCCAATTACATTTTTTCCTTAGGTCTAGGAACAAGAATCAATGCATCATTCTGCTTAATTTTTAGTAGTTCTTCTTTCATTTCTTCCACCCAATGTTCATCTTTGCATGCTTCATTGACACTATTAGGCTCATTCTTTGAGATCAAACTGTATTCTTCTACAATTCTTCTCCTTGTTTGAACACTTTTGTTCTTATCACTTATAATCTAATCTTCTGAATGATTTATTTTTACATACCTTAGAGTCTTAGGGTATTGTTGAACTTTAGGCTCTTGTGTTATCACATTTTCACTTTCACTAGTTCCTTCCTCTTGATTTTCACCAAAATGATCTAAACTTGATTTAGAGTCTATACTTTCTTTCCTTTATCTGAACTTTCATTCTAATCATCTAAATCATATCTACATATTTTGGATGGTCTAATTGTGTCTTCATCAACCTTGACATTAGCACTTTCAATTACTTTCCTCAATCTCTTATTGTAGCACAAGTAGGCTTTACTTTTAGTAGAATAACCAAGAAATATTCCTTCATCACTTCTAGCATCAAAATTTCCTATATCTTCATCTCTTTTGATATAGCATTTACTCCCAAATATTTTGAAGTATCCAATAGTAGGCTTATGACCAAACCATAGCTCATAAGGAGTCTTACTGGTATCACCTTTGACATGTACCCGGTTGAGAGTGTAAATGGCAATACTCACAACTTCTCTCCAATAGATATGCAAAAAATTTCCTTCCAACATCATAGTCCTAGTAGCTTCTTGAATTGTTCTATTCTTCTTTTCCGTAACTCCATTTTGATGAGGGGTCTGCAAGGAAGATAATTGTCTCTTTATCCCATGCTCTTCACAAAAATAATTAAACTCACCAGAAGTGAATTCACCACCTCTATCTGATCTCAGACATTTAATCTCCAGACCTGTCTCTGTCTCAACCATAGCCTTAAAAATCTTGAATTTCTCTAGAGCTTCAAATTTTTCCCTTAAGAAAGTGACCCACATCAATCTAGAATAATCATCAATAAGCAACATGAAATACTTGCATCCTCATAAAATTATGACTCTAGAAGGACCACACAAGTCAGTATACACAAGCTCCAACACTTCATTTGAACAATGTTGTTTGCTTTGGAATGAAACTCTAGTTTGTTTCCCTAACTAACATTCCTTGCATATAGTATTAGTAGGTTTTATCAACTTCAAAAGATCTCTCACTACTTGAGTAGAAATTATCTTAATAATATTGTCAAGTTTA
This sequence comes from Sequoia sempervirens, assembly GCA_007258455.2. Classification (NCBI taxonomy): domain Eukaryota; kingdom Viridiplantae; phylum Streptophyta; class Pinopsida; order Cupressales; family Cupressaceae; genus Sequoia; species Sequoia sempervirens. The sequence goes on from VDFB02256132.1 coordinate 126,171,637, forward strand.
CATGACACAATCTCCTATGCCACAACCAACTTTCATCAACTTGAGCAATCAAACAACTTTTACTAGCAACACTTAGGTGAAAGATATTATCTTCTTTTTTTGTACCAGATGCAATCACATTTTTGGAACTCCCCAATATTCTACACTTTCCATTCTTGAATTGAAGATTATATCCCTTGTCAACCATCTATTCAACACTTAAGATATTATGCTTCAAACCTTCCACATATAGAACATCATCAGTATTATGCTTACCATCAAGAGAAATGGATCTTCTGCCATGGATTACACCAGATTTTTCATCACCAAATCTTACAATACCACCATCATACTTTTACAAGCTCACAAATTTACTTTTATCACCTATCATGTGATGAGAGCATCCACTGTCCATCACCCATTCATCTTTTTCTTCAACTCTAGCAGCTAGAGCTTTCTCCACATTTATGCAACTAGCAGATTTCGTGGGTATTGGATCATTTTCCTTGATAGCAATAAATACCCATTCATCCTCACTTAAATTCCTTTTATCAAATTCATCATCGATCACACCTTCATCAACAACATAATAAAAATTTATTTGGAATTTAGGCTTGTTAGGTCTTGGCTTAGGAACTCATTCTGGACACCTTGAGGAAAAATGACCTAACTTACTACAAGAAAAACACTTAAGAGGGAATTTCCCTATATACTTACCATCTCCTTTGGCTACCCTCTTAACAATAAGTGCTTCAAGCTCATCTAGTTTTCTCTCTTCTTCTTCAATCTCTCTCATTTCTTGCTCATACTTGGATATTTTTCTAGAAGAACTTTCTCTAGGATCATATCCTTGCTTATCTTTTTCAGAGATAGTAGCTTTGAATGCAAATTTTGTCTTAGGAAGAGATTCACCAAACTCACTTAACTCAAAAGAAACAAGCTTACCAATCAACATGTCTTTGGTTACATTTGTCACAGTCTGGATCTCCTCAATAGCAGTAACTTTGTGTTTGTATGCAACAGGAAAGGATATGAGCACTTTAGCAACAATCTCTAATTCTTCCAATGTTCCACCAACACATCTGATACTACACACAAAGTTCATTCACTCTCTACATAAAAGAAGTGATGCTCTCATCTTCACCCATTCTCAACATTTCATATTTCCCTTTTAGGCTTTGTAGCTTAGCAATCTTCACATGGGTATCACCTTCATAAAAAGTTTCCAACTTTTTCCAGATCTCATAAGCATTCTTTAGCTCCATTACATTTGTCATCTCAGAATCAATCATAGCACTCAACAATGCTTCCTTAGCCCTGATATTATACTCGACTTCCTTAATCTCACATGCAATAGAAGGAACATTTTGTGGGATGATATACCTATTCTTTGTAATTGTCCAGTAAGGTTCACCAATGCATCTTAGATGACACTCCATTTAAGTCTTCCACAGAGACTAGTTAGTTCCATCAAATCTCAAACTATCCTTCTTATATGTCGCCATCCTAGATCACCTCAAGCTATTAAAATTCTTTTGAGGAACTTGCTCTGATACCAATTGTTGGCAACACAAGGGAAGATAACTGAGAGTGAGGGGTGAATAAGCTATCAAAAAAATTATAAATATCAAACTTATTCTCATATCTAATAAATAAGCATGAAATCATAAACCATCACCACATCAAAAACACACATAACACTAATATTTTTTTTACATGGAAACCCTATTAGGGGAAAAACCACAGTGGAGGTTAGTCCACAAGATTATACTCTATTAAAAGTATTACAAATTGGGAATGTACATGCATTCAAACACACTACCTAGAGCTCATTACTCAAATACAAAAGGCCTACTGCCCAAAAGAAGATTCACTATCTTACAGTCACATTCAAATTACATCTGGAAAATTTTGAACTAAGAAAATAACATCTTCTAATGCCTGATTACAATTTTGGTTAAGCACATAAACTCTTCTTCACACTTTACTTCTACTTTCGAAATATTAGAACATTATTCACGCTTAGCACGCAACATACATCGCACACCACACCATCAAATGGTATAAACAATCGATCATATATATCCGTAACTAAGGATAACATTAATTGCATGTTCACCCAATAAAAATATGAAATGTGTACAAACTTTTGGCCCAAATCAATACAAAAATTATTAATGCGAACCAAAAAATGTTAGCCACAACATAGTAAGGACCCAAAACAACATCCTCAAATATGAAACACCTTCAAGATTATGCCTCAAAGATCTACAACATGCTACAATCCTCCTGTCATCCATGATCATGAAAAACATGAACTCATAGAAGAAAATCACCAATCGCGAGCACAATGATCAATGCAAACCAACAAAATAGATAAAGCATGATCTAGAAACATCCACAATCATCATGAATCACCACAGAAGTATCCGCAACAACTCAAATTACTAGAATCGCATCTTCTTTTAGGAACACCAACTAAAGCAACAAAACAACAGTTAGAACACAGATACTCATAACTCAATCAAATCTTCATGCGAACCTCTAAAAATTCATGTGGATAAACTAGATATACTTGTCAACAAACCCTTTAATCCACAATGTCTTGTCATCAATATATTGAGTTAGCCACCATACTGAACTTCACTGCATCACCGACAACCTGTAACTTATTTTATTACAATTTTCTCAATATCCTCGACATATACAACCTTCAAGACATTAATTCCAATAGTGTTGACATCAATGACAACCACATATCAACAATATCCAACACTTCATAGGAAGAAAGTTGTGGTTCTAAAAGATATCATTATGTATCATCCTCTAAAGAAGAAGAATAGGATTTTGGTGTTTATTTTCACACTAAACCAGAATCAAGGAAGGCTAAGATGTTAGAAGAGGTATCTCCAAACCAGGAAGAAAAAAAATCCTGTCTAGTAATACCTAGTTCCCCTCTTATATTAGAGGCTTTGGTAAATATCTTGATACATTTTTAAGATATGTTACAACCTACAACAAAAAATTATGATCAAGTAGGTAGAGAGGACAATTTTTTTTTTTTTTCTATTATTCAGTATGTTATCACTTTCAAAGTTAGTTTGGATTATTTCAAGAACAATGTGCTAGAAAAATTGTGGGAAGCCCTAATGAAAAGGGGATGAAAGGCTATTGAGCTGGAAGAGAAGATAAGTAATGATGCATTTGAGAAAATTGGGTCCTCTTTGACCCCAATGATTTGGAAACCCTGAAGAAGGTATGCTTGAAGATGTTCTGGATGAAGAAAAGAGTAAATAATTTGATGAAAAAGGACAAGAAGAAGATAAAAAAATAAGGAAAGAAACTATAGAAGCCATCAGGGGTATGGCTGAGAAATACAACATGTTTGGTGCACTCCCATCCAGTTCTGCACCTAATTCAGGAGAAGAAATTTCTTTAGAGGTTAAGGAAGACATTCCTTCTGGTACATGTGATACAAACATTCCTCCAAAAACAAAGGATGTAGATATCCCTCCAGATATAGGTGTTACAAATGATCCTCCAGAGATAGAGAAATAAAATGAGGAAGAAGCTAAATCAAAGAAGCATGATGTTGTCCCTTTAGAGCATACTGAAGAAGAAAATGATAAAGATGAAGGTGAAAGGGATGAAGGAGAAATAGATAAAGATGAAAAAGAAGAAGATGGAAAAGGAGAAGAAGAGAAAATAGAGGAAGATGAAAAGGTAGAAGAAAAGGAAGAAGGAAATGTAGAGGAAGAAGAAAGAAATGGGGAATCTACTGAGAATAATGAAGAAGATAAAAGGTCCCCCAGAGAATCCTCCTCTGGCAATGATGTTTTGAAAGGATTGTTATCCAAGAAGATCAAGTTCCAGCCAGTGATTCCTTTGGAACATCTACAACTCCCCATGATTCAAGGTAGTGTGGATCTGGATAATATTTCTCTTGTTCATAAATTGGTGTTAGGGGATGCATTGCATGCATCTAGAAGAAGGGAAATTTTGGAAACACATCAGAAGGGGACAAAGCTTATTGATGATGTCATCAAATATTTGTAGGAGGCCACCCCTGGTACATCAATGGATACTTCTCTCACTCTGGTAGAGAATTTAAAATTCCTATTGGACTCCTTTAATGAGCATGCCTCCAGACTTGGTGAGAGGACAAGGAAAGAGGTTGAAGAGAAATTGGTAGAGAAAAGGATTTTGGCACTTCATGATAAGTTTTCCTTGCACACACCAATGTTGAAAAGAATATGGAAGTTGTGTAGGCTTGTGAGTCTAAAGAAAATACTATATTTTCTTATTGCATTAAGTGGCCGTATGACACTTAGAATATCAAGGATCTCATGGACTCTATTGAGTCCTAGTTGATTGTCGTCTCTAGTACTTACAGTGCATCCAAATATAGAGAGAGGAAAACCTAGAATGTTATCTCTTCTCATAAAGAAATATTATTTATTCTACAAAAGTAGAAGGAGGATATCAATAGAAGATTCAGTCAGCTAGGTGACCTTGTGAAAATGGAGTACACTCTAGTTTTAGATGCTTTAGAAAATGCAAAAAAAATAAAGATCAATCTAACTCTTGGTACTCTAGATGATGTAGAAGAAAGTTTAATGGAACTAGAATCTCTAAACATGATAATGATGTCTACTACGAAGAGTTGGGAGAATGGTAAGGCTGCATTGCAAGTTATTCTCAAAGAGCTTCAAGGCTCACCTTCATTCAGGTAGTGTCTTTTAGTTTTCATACTTTTTTGACTGCCCTTTGTCCTTGATGTCAAAGAGGAGAGAAAAGGGGAGATTATTGTACATAGGAGGTTTGTAAATTCCTTTGGCACATGTTTCCATCAATGAAAAAGGGGGAGATTGTTGGAAGAATGAAGAGGAACATCTCTTTATGCAATTTTTGTGTTGTCACTGATTTTGCCATGTTATATGAATTGCAACTACAAGGTTTAGTTCAAGTTTGATTTGGTATTGTAAATCGATATGTAGTCATTATCCTCTAGTATTTTATTTTTCAATCCTCCGCTGATGATTATAATTTCTTGTGGTTTTGGGAAATGGTTTTTGGATGTTGGAAGCTTGTAAGTTCAAAATCTCATGTGTTTAGGTGTTGATACGATGAGTTCACATTATTCGGTTGTTACTTTTTTCTATTAGGTCTATCCCTAGCCGACCTAATGTATAGTTGATGTTGGAATGGATTAATTTTTATATTGCAGATGTATGTGTGACCTATCTTATGTTCATGCCGACATGTTGTAGCATGCTACACACTTGAATTGTGTTTGGAAGTATTTTGTACATACTTGAAGCTTACAGTTATCTTTTTGGTGAGTAAGGGTTGCATCTAATTAGGCCGACCTAATTGATGTTTCTAGATGAATTAGATATATATATTATATAGCTTTGAGATTGTTGAAGTGAATTATGAAGTGAAGTGCATGAAGATAGCCAAGTATGTGAAGATGATTATGTGTGTAAAGTTAATTTACTAAGCATTGAAGAAACTAAATCAACTCTTGTTAGGTGTAACTTTATCAGTTCATATTCTTGTTGTAAACCATTTTGATATTGTATATTTTGTAGGTAGTGAGCCTCCCATTTTGGACCATGAGTCCTGGTAGTGAGCCACCCTTTGTAATATCTTATAACCGGTTATACTATATTGTGAGATAATCCTCACCGTGGTTTTTACCATTTTGGGTTTTCCACATAAAAATGTTGGTGTTCATGTGATGTGTGCTTTTATGTTCTATTAATGTTCTTTCTCATTTTTACTATTATATGCATTGGAGTAATTGGATGGTGTTTGTTCAATATGTTTAAGAAGATACTAATTCACCCCCTCTCAATATCTTAGGTATTCAACATTACCATCAATGACAAAGGGAGACATTATTTCAAGAATGAAGGTTTTTTCATTGATTTCAATGGGATTCCTACAAGTTGGTGTTATCATTGATGTCAAAAATGTGCTACGGAAGTTTGTTGCATGTTGAGGATACTGAGAAAATTGTGTAAAAGAGGAAAATAGGTTGTTGCAAGTTGTGCATGTGTAGTTGAGATATTGAAGAAGTGTTGCGAGTACATGGAGCTATCTTTATGTTGTAGTGTTTGGAGATGTGTTGGAATGAAGTAATGTGTTGAGAGATGCCTTTGGTACTTGGTTTCCAAGTTCTTTTGAGAAAATTTGATAAATAGAGAAAATAGTGGTGTACAAGTGTTTAGACTATGCTCTGGGATGTTCTCCACATTCTTATGTGTTGATGCTATGCCTGTGCGGATTTGATATGTTGTTCAAGGTTGTTATTAGTTTCTATATCTAGAATTTTGGTTTCTCGATCATTATACAGTGTGAGATATTTTCACTAGTGTGTGAACCAATTTCTCAAAGATATTTTTTATGGTTTGGGAGAAATGAATTTGCTTCATGTTTCTCTACAATTTGGCTTTAGGTTGTGTGGATTTGGGAAGTTGCTTATAATATTTTTATCTTTCAGAATTCAAGGTTTCACTTGATTTGGTACATTATAGTGTGTGTTTCATGCATCTGTGTGTGAATAAGGTTAATCCAATGTTTTGAGTTGTTCAACATTTATATGATGAGTTTGGATGAAGTATTTGTTGGATCTTATGCGATTCAAGGATTATTCTAGATTGTTTTCAAGTGATTTTTTTTGTCTAAAAGTTTCATATTTATCTAAGGAAGTGTATACTTAATGTTTTATGGTGTTTATCATAGGTATTGGTTGAACTTGTGTTAGCACTACATGAGAAGCTTATGAAATAATGTTGAGGTGTGTTAGGATCTATTTGGGTCCTAATTAAGGATTTATATGGGTCTCCTTCATTCCTATCCGCCATGGGAATTTTAAGGTGCCCAACTAATTTGAAATTTCAAATGTAATGGATAGTTGTCGACCTTGTAGAAGGTTTTCATGGTTGAGATTGATATAAATAAGAATAAGGTTGTTGTTAGATGCAAGAGAGAATCAAGGTATATGTGAGACCAATGCAAGTGATATATGCTATGTGAATTTGAGTAGAGCAGTACAAATTTCAAAGTATTAGATCCTTGAAAGTAGTAATCTGAAGGTTCCTGAAATATTTCATGTAAGGTTGTGAAAGTGTTGGAGCAATTGATGTGGATTCCTTATTGCATTGAGAAGTTTTTCTCTATGTAACATTTCTCTTCTATCTTCTTTGGTTCTTTCTGTGGCAATGAGCCTTTTTAGACAGTGTGTCCTATTCTAGTTGTGAGCCCTTGTATTGGTTTTACAATTACTTATATTGTGAGCTAATCCTCATCATGGTTTTTCCTTCATTGGGTTTTCCACGTAAATATGGTGTTTTTTTGTGTATGGTGTTGTTATTTCAAGTTATGTTATCTGGATTTCATGATGAATTGCTCTAACAGAATAAGGGTTTAATGAATGCATGTGGATTTGATTACTATTAAGGGTTTTGATGTTTTAATTTTCTACAAATTATTCATCCCACTCTCAATTGTATTGTTCATTCAACATGTAGATTCCAAATATGTAAATTATTTTACAATTTGATTATTTTTTCTATTTTTCAATTAATTTTTGATGAAACTGAACTTGAAATATCAGTGTTTTTTAGTATTTTAATATTTTTTATTAAAATATTTTTTTTAAGAATGAATTGTACAAAAGCGTATGTCAGATAATTATTTTTTTTATAAAAAAAATAAAAAAATGATAAGTTTAGGTCATCTTATGCGTGATGTACATTACAATTGTTCAAAACAACAAATATGACCAATACAAAATTAACAAAAGAAATTCAAAAAAATTACAATTTTTTTGGGAGCATTGTTCAGTGTGTTACAAATATTTTCCCAAAAGGATTTTAAAAAATATAATTATTTAGTTCAAATATGGATGACGTACATGTGCATGGTATTGTAAAAAAGTGACTTTTAAACAATGTTTTTTAGAAATGCCTATTAAAAATCAATTTGTATGCTTTGGGTATTAAAATAAATTACATATTTGGAAACTAGACTCCAAGTACTATATTTTATGATTAGTGATTTTTTAAAGATTCCATCTCTAATTGCTTCAAATTTTAAGGTAAAATGTGACAAATTTTGAAAATCGATGAAAACACTTCCACTTTTTGGACAATAAGTGGACTCATCTTCTTGCTAGCACCCATGAGCATCCTCATAGAAACAACACTATCTTCAAATTGTTACTTACAAAAAACCTTTCTAGTAATCCAAACAACATGAAAATTGAATCACACATGCTCTAACAACTTATGAAGCCAAATTTTGAACCATATGAGGAAAACATCACCAACAGAGAAATGTAGAGCATTTCTCAAAGACTCTTGCAACCAATAAGCTAGACTGCAAAGACTACCAACCAAACTGTAGCCAACTCCAATATACATTTGACATCAATGACAATCAATACTCACTCTTTTGACATCAATTACAACTAGACTACAACACCCATTAATATTTCAAAAATATTAATTCATTTGTCAAGATGACTAATCTAAGTAATATAATTTGAAAAGCCAACTTTTCCAATTTATCTGCAAGTCTTGACTTACTATTTTTAGGAAACCAGGTTTACTAAAAATAGTAAATACTATTTTTTAAAAAGGGGCATTAAAATTCCTCTCTTCCCAAGATTGATTTCCCTCAAGAAATGAAGGCTTGTATGGAAATTATCTTCTATCTCTACCCATGTTGCATCTCCACTAGGGAAATCTTTCCATTTGATTGAGTGTTCATTGATACCTTTGTTTCTTAGATTCTCGCTTGTTACCCAAACTCTTTCAAGTATCCCATCCTACTTTCCCTCATTGTCTAATGGTGGAAAATTAAGAAAAAACATATTTTTATGTACCAACACTTTCTAGAAACATGTAACATGAAAGACTTTGTCTATTCTTCAAGTTGGGGCACATCAAACTCACAAGCTTCTTCTCATTCCTTCCTGATGACTTTGTAAGATCCATTGATATCGTCCACTCTTCCTCTCTTCAGGAAATTTTGATTATAAGGCCACAACCCAAAGTAACCTCCACTCTAGAAACTACAATGCACATCAAGGAAAACATCAACCTCAAAAAATATATCCATTTTCATCCTATCTATATACAATTTTTGTTGACCCTGTGCATGATGTAAAATGTCGTCAAATAACCTCAGGATCTCCTAACTTTGTTATAAAAATTCAATCATTGTGGGATCTCTACCATGTGAAAATGTTAACTCAACCAAAGGGAGGGCATCATAACTATAGAGAGTCTAAATTGGAGATAAACCAATGGACATATAATGGAGAGTGGTGTGACAATACTCCTATAATTGTATCCATTCCTCCTAATCACCAAGATGAGACTCTTCCTCTAACAAATCATCACACTCCAACTAAAATCTCCTCATTTGGAAAATCCAAAAAAGAAAACCATCCAAACCAATATTGAAATCCTTGTCATTGAATATGTCTTGCCAAAGAAACTTAGAGAAAACCACATGAGAAAAAATACTACCAATCACAATCTTGGGAAAACACCAAAAATCTTGTTCAACCATAAAGCATAAAATACTTCATTTCCACAAATATGGAGCAATTCAATCACAACCATGCTTCTAAAATCCACCAACCAAGAAATGTTTTTTTTGTCACCATCAACCAACTACCCAAAATTCTGCCAATTCTCAACATCAATCTACTCATGAAAGGATGTATCTATAACAAATGAAAAGATATAAGGGCTACATTGAATAATATGAAATCCAACTAAAAATCTAGGAGAGATGAGTTTGGAAGCAATAGTAGGATCATATTTTATGGTCAAATTACCTCTACCATCCAAACTAAGACAAGAACTATTTAGTTGTTGGGCTAAAAAGTCCATCCAACTCATCTACAGATCAGGATCTGAAGTCATGTACAAGCTAATATGAAAGTGGAAAGTAGTACTAACATTGGAGGTTGACCTATTGCTTTGATCTTAAGACAACATCTCATAGTAATAAATGACACCTAGGTCATGAATCTTGCAATCAAGTCCAATCTCATTAATGCAACTAGTTAAATATTCATTACCCAACCCAAAAAATATATTATCATGAGTCAAATTAGCATATATCTCAACTAAAGGATCAACAACAAGTTGAATATTAGGTCCATCCTCTTGTTTGTACAAACTCATACTATTTGAATGTGCCAAGTCATGCTCCTCAAGGATGCAATCTAACTCCATTACTTTTACATCCTCCTTGGTCCTTTCCCTAAAATTTTGATCCTCATAGAGTTGATTACCTTCTTCTAGAAGTACCTCTTGGAAACTTTTCAAAGTAAGCTTTCTATATTTAAGCTTATTAGTAAGCTCACCAACTTCTCCCATTAATTTTTTAGTCATGGACAAGGTCTGAACTACAAAATTCTTAGCCCTATCTCTACCATGTAACAAGTGCAAATAAGCTAATTTGATTTCTTCCAAGGTGTTCTTCATTGTTTGAAAATCAACATAGGAAAAATTGAGCTCCTTGTTTTCTAGGGCCCATCATGCATTCTTTTCTTTTTATGCATTTCTTTTTAGGGTCTTTAATTAATCGCTAAGTTCATCTTAAATAACCAAGCTCTAACCGAGATCTTATAATTTCCATAAAAATTGGATTTGAAGATTTTATGATTTTTCTCTAGATATTTCTTCCACCAGAATTTGAAAGTTGTCTATGACCCTTTATGGCCATCATGTCTTGCATGTAAGTGATATAATCACTATATGGGACTAAATTTTTAAATCCTTCATCTTGATTAGCATAAGTTTCTTTGAAGGCTGCTAGATTTCTTGCCAAATATTCCATGCAATCTAGAAGGAAAATGGACATAGCAGTATCCCCAACATTAGCAATATTTTAACTCCTCTTTCCTTTTTCAAAATATGATCAAACCCTCAAGTTAGAAAGATCATGGGTCTGATACCATTGTAATGTCCCAAATTAAAATAAATCTCAATTTTAATTAATTTTATGAAATTCCACAAATTAATTGTCCAAATCTAGAATATCTTGGGATTTTCACAAAATAAACTTATCTTAAAATATAAAATCTTAATTTCTATCAAATTTATGATAAGTCAAATTGGGTGTTTTGGAAACAACGCCAATATGCATAAAATTGGAAATTGGGTGAAGTGCAATTGAGATAGAATGATTTATAATTGGATTTCACATGGATTTAAATTATATTTTATTTCATTTATAGCAGATAACAATCATGAATAGTTGTATCAAGTTACACACAAATTTCTAACTAAATACCCAAAATAGTCACTGTAACTTAAGCCAACTTCGTACAAAATCACCACACTTCTTAATTACAAAAAGTAACAACAGTATGCTTCATAATACATATAATAAATGCTTAAATATGTTGCTTAAAATAGAAACCACATTTAGCAACCCAATATAGATGGAAGATTCACACTAAAACTAGAGCCAAATCTTGAATTTGGAAGCCTCAACCACACTCTAAATTGAAACAGTCATCACACCACTCACCAACTATCAAATAATTGATCTTGGAAGAAAATATATCAAGAAATGACTCTTATACATGGAGTTATTCTACATTATACAACCACACAATGGTAAAATCTAAAATACAATCTTAAATTAACAAACCCATACCAAAATTTTGTGAATAAAATACCAAATTGAAGAGCATTTGACACAATAGAAATATCTAGATGAAATTGCACCTAGAGACCCTCAAAACCACTATCTCTGAGCCCCAATCCCCTTGGTTTACTAGCCTTAGAGATCCTTTCTTCATTGGTTTACCAGCCTCTAAAGAAAAGTCACAATCCTATGAAGATAAAACATGCATAGAATGAATTCAATTTGGAAGACCAAATAATTATATATCAAAATCCTTTCTAATACCAACTTTAGCACCCAAATTCAAATTCCCAAGGAAAGTGATGCTTGCATATCAAGATTATAGATCCCACTTTTCAAAAATGAAGACACCAAGAAACATTCTAATTCCAAACTGCCAAATTACATGTCACTTTCCTTTTTCCAGGAAACCCATGCCTACCTTGAACCCCATTAATATTTCACAAATATTTTCATTTCTCAATATGACTAATTTAATTAATATAATTTGAAAGACCTACTTTTCCAGTTTATCCTTAGGTCCTGACTTACTATTTTTAGGGAAACAGGTTTAGTAAAATTCTTAAAAATAGTAAATGTTGTTTTTAGAAAAGGGGACATTGCAATTTTGGTGTTTTTTTTAAAGAATTTAACACATCCTATTGTGCCTTTTGTACACACACTATGTTATAAAGTTGCATGGGTGGGTTGTGAGTGCCTTTTTTTTTCCATCACACTTTTGTCAAGTGAGTGTTCCATGACAACATATAATCCTAGTGATTCTTGCCTCATGTGTGTGTGCCTTGTTTGCACACCCTTTTTATTTGTAGGTAATTTCATGTACACATTTAGATTATGTTTGTTCTCCTACATACACTTCTTGGTAACACATAGTTTTAGTGGACCTATCTTAGCTCCCCCTTTTTGTATTATGGGTGGTTTCTACTATTGGTGCTAATTCTTCCTTATTTCATTTTGGAGTGATCTATGTATCTATTTCTTGTTCCTATGTATTAGGAAAATGCAACAAATTTTTGTCCATACATTTCATTGAGATGGAGCATTTACCATATGGAAACTCTTGCATTCTTGTTTATGGTGATGACCTTCCATTTTAACTTGATCAATGTTTTATTTATACTAGTAGTACTTGTGCCATTTGCATCTTTGTGTTCCATAAATTTTCCTTTGTTTTCCATATGATTCAAATAGTGTCATTAGGAGCACTCATGCAGATTATTTTCTTCTTGATCTTGATCATCATCTCTTTCAGAGGAGTTTCTTTATTTAAGTAGTATAGTAGTCATCCATGACAATTATCTATAGCTTCTTCATGATTTAGTGATGTTCTCATTACTTTTGGGACATTGGTTTGGAGGTTTTTTCAGTGTTTCATTCACCTTTCTCTCTTTTGGAAATGATTTTTTCTCATGAGGTTTTCTCCTTTTGAGAATATATTTTTTGTACATCGGTGTACCTCACCAGGCCTTGTTTGCTAGGACCCATCATACATTTTTTTTTATGCATTTATTTTTTAGGGTGTTTAGCTACTCCCTAAGTTCATCCTAAGAGGGGGTGCTAGAGTAATCATGTATTAGCTAATAATTAATTAATATTTAATTGGTTATTAGTCTAATGTATTCTCATGCACTTAAACTAAACTTCAAAGTGATTTTTTTTGTTAACTAGAGTGAGCTATTATTAGATCATTCTATCTCATCACATAGGATGGAAAAACTTGTCATGATCTAATCCCTTTACCATTTAGGGTTGCTCCTATAAAGACCTCACCCTCATTGTATAATCCTAAAGATCTCTTTGAAGATTCTTGAGGTCCATTCTATAAGTTTTTCTTTTTGAGGATAGTAAATCATTATTTGAAACTCTCTTTGCATGGAAGGTGTTTTTGTTCATTGCTTGATCTTGTGTATTGTGTTTATTCACAATTCTAACACACCTATAATTTATGTAACCTTTTGAAAACACTATAATTTTTCATTCACCATTGAAGATGATTGATAAATGACATTTCTCATCTCATTAGTAGAGATCAAAGTTTCTTTACGTAGGATCCATTATGGTTTGTTTGTATATTTTATTCCTTTATTTTTAATTTCAATAATATCATTTACATTAAAACATAATTAGAATTTGAGACAATATTTTCAAATAACATGGTCTTGTGTCACTACAAATTATTCTTCAACTATTTAAATACTCACAAAATAATTTCTTTAAATATTTTATATCATAAACACCAAAATTTTAAAGCCACTCTCTAAATTTAAGAAAGAATAAAACATATGTGTGTGTATAATATGATGGAACCTTCAAATTTTGCAAATTTGAAGTGCCTACGCCCTCTTAATGTGTCGATAGAGATTAGGTCTGCATCTTAATGAATCTACCACAAAGCCCATTTCACCGATTAAAATTTTGCAATTCAGAGGTCTTCATTCAAATATATATGGTCTAGAAAGCTTGTTGATACATATGGTAGTATGACTGCTTAGTTTTTCACTTCCTGGATGAGTTCTGATGGGCTAATTAATGTGTTTCTGACAACAACTGAGCTAGATTTGGTGTCCTAAAAAGATGCAAATTTTTAAATTTTGAGGGTAACCCATTTCAGAGTTTGGTCTAAAACCTCTTCATTCCCAATTTCATCAAAATCTAAGGTCAATTGGCACATTATCTTAATGTATTTTGGTTGTGGTAAACACGTCTAGCGGGGTCATTTACAAAGAAGGTACCTAATTTTTTATAGTTGGGGAAGATCTAATGAAAAAACCATGTTTTATTTAATTGATTATGGACATCCTCAAAAAATCTCAGCTCTAGGGTTACTGTTTGTGCACAAAGAAATTTCACCATTTGGTCGACAAGCGAAATTAATTTTTTTTCCTAATTCTCATGTTTTAAAATGTTCATATTGAAACATTTTAATTTTTTTTTTAAATAACTTTGGGGCATTAATATTTCAACATTTGAAGAGGAGTCAAAGGAGTTTTAATTCTTCTTTTCTATTGGCCAATGAAGTTCATGGGAAACCATTGAAGTTTCAAACCATTTTAATGGTAGTCCTCATCACTCATCACAAATTGAAGTGAGCAAATAAATTAAAATCAACAATGACTTATTTCAATGTGATGGCTTATATTCACATTGGAAACCTTAATTCTTACATCTTATTGGTCAAAGGAGTTAACAGGATGTCTAATGTTTGAAATATTTTCTAGTGTGCATCATTGTTTTGGATGAGAGGAGTGGGTTTAAAATAGAGACAACCTTTAGTATTGTGATGGCTCTCCCTCATCACATTGTTTAGTAGGAAAAAAGTGTTCAAAAAAGTGATGTATAGTGGAGAAGCAATGAGAATGTCATTGGGGAAAGATAATAAAATATTTAGCAATTGAAAATATTTCACGTGCATATTAGAAACATTAAATTTGTTTCCTTCACATTATTATTCTTACCTCACATCACACATTTGAAGGTTCTTGCTTGTCTCCAAAATGAAATGCACCAATATGATGCAATGAAGTGATTATGTGCCACATGGAGAGACTCTTAAAGGAATTTTCATTGTGTTGGAAATAGAAAATAAAACATTTTCACATTTTTTAGCTTGGGGCAGATTTTTAAATATATCTATGGGTTAGAAAATGTTTCTTCAACCTCATGGAGCATTTCTCATGTTTAGGAAGAAATTTGGGAAAAGTTTTATGTATTTTTTAGTTTCCTATGAGGTAAAAACACCCAATCAAATCTAGCAGTTGGGTATTAGTTATAATGGTGTTTCAAATGTTTTTAAGTTTCTAGTGAGAAAAGGAAAATCCGAATGAATTTTATGATGTCTAACAAATGTTTTGAGTGATTCAACAGTCTTTTTTTGTAAGTTGAATATGCATTTAAATGGTCACCAAATAAATGTTTGAAAAAATTACAAACTAAATGTAGCTTAAAATGAAAGATTTAGTGGTTAAAATGAAGGGTTCACATCATGTTTTAACTACCAGTGAGGTAAAATGGTTACATGAGATTCACAAATTGAAAAGGCCAAATCAACTTTAGTTGCAAAAAAGAGAGGGAAAATAAAGAGTGACAAGTTTCTTGTAAATTCCAGTTGGTTGCAGATCAAGGGTGTTGAGGTATGCCATGTGTCACCATGGATTGATTTTAGGTCTTCTCCATTCTCTTAAATGATAATTTGTTTCATTGTAAAGGGGGTTGTTGTTCAACTAATTTCCATATCGAGATTGTAATGTAAGCACAAAGAACATAGCTTGAGTCTAGTTCTAGGTTGTTCAATTGAATCTTTTCTATAAATTGTCTTATTGTATGGCAGCTCCAATATTTCTAAATAGATATTGTTTAAAGTTTTGAGCTCATTTTCTCTCCATTGTAGTACTTGCACTGATTATTAATAAGAATATGATCAATGCTCTTTCATTAGTCCCCATTGCTTACCAAATGGTGTATTCTTTGATTATGGTTCTAGTTCAAAGAGTTAGTTAAATTACTTTAATTAGACCATAGATTTGTGTGAATATTATTTGGATTTGATTAGTTATGAGTTTGGAACACAAAGTGTATACATTGTAATGCAATTGTGTAATTACTCATGAATACTAGGGTTATATGTTGTCAGATTGTATGATTTGTAGTGGAATTGACTCCTCACCCTAGGATTAAGCACTGACACAGTAGTTGTGTTTGAAATTACAATTCTTGGGAATCATTCACTTCAATTATAGAACAAATTTATAAAATCCATCTTCTATCAAGTCTCATTTGATAAATTTTGTTGAAAGTTACATATTGTCAGGCTCTAGATTATTGAACATTGTAAAGGAGTAGCCAACCCCTTGAAAATTTCCATCTATTGAGCAAATTAATGAGAATCCATCTTTTATTTGCAATTCACATGGGTAATTAGCACACATAATCCTAGTTACATTGTATGAGACCGCCCTTCTAGGTTTTGTAGAGACCAAAGTGTAGGAGGAAGGTTATTATAAATTTCACTTGTTCATTGGCCAATCCCTCCAAATAGCTAACCATTGGAAGATGGAAATTCTATAGGTTATTTGAGAGGTTAATTTTAGTATTTAAAAAGCACCAACATATTGGAAAATCTACTAGGGATAGTGACAGATTTGTGAGCAAAGAGTCAAAGAATTTGATGAGTCAGAGCATCTAGTTCAAATATTGAAGTTTTAGACCTGGAAGGGGTTGTGTTGTAGTAGATTTAAAATAATTTAGGTGTCATCCTACTATTGGAGAAGACCTAGAATAAAATTAATCTCTGAAAGAAATTCATATTGCTTGAAGTTTAGTCCTCTATGAAGAGAGGTGGTGACTCTAACCAAAGAACCTAATAAATATATCAAAAAAAATTCATATCTACAAATATTTCTAGTTAGGAAGGAAAATTTATAGGAACTGCAACATATCTAGGTATCTTTATGTTATGGTTTTCATAAGGAATATGTCTATATATGAGAACCATGTTTTCAAAAGTCTGAAGATAAATTTGGTTCCCTATTGAGTGAAAATAAGCATTGCAAAGGGACAAAGGGATATTGAGAGGTAAATAGTTGTAGAGGGAATAGATTTATATTTTCATATATGTGTAACTATTCTAGTTCTCCCTCTATAGGCTTTAATGTCATTCCTGAAATACAACCATATCCTCAAAGAAAGATGTTCTATAATAACAGATACAACCCTTTGGATTTCAATAAAATCCAAGGTTATCCACACTCTATCCCAAGACATATTAATGAATACTTACCTAAGTTCATAAGAGATCTCAAAGAATCAGCATCACAACATTTACAAAATTTTATTAATTAGATGGAAGAATTCCAAGTAGAAGAAGATGATGTTATTATGATATTTTTTCTGAGAAACTTTTAAAATGATGTTTAATATTAGTTTCTAGTTTACCAATGCATTCCATATGTTCATGGTGTAAGCTCATAATACTTTTCATTGACCGGTTTGAAGGAACAATCAATAAACAATTTGTGTCTATTTGAGAATAGATATCTACATATCCAAGAAGGATTTGAAGAGAAGTCTAAAAGAAAAGTTGAATTCGTGTCACCTATAGATGCATTGTGTGATATAAAGATATTTGAGGGTGAATCCTCCAATGAATTTTATGATAGATTCATGAAAGTTCTATTTTCTATACTAGTATTAAAAAGACCTGATGAATTAGTATGTATTGATGTTTTCCATGAAGGACTTGAGCTAGGTCTGAGTTGTTATGAAATAACTTGCATAATAGAAGAATATGATATGAAATATGCTGCAAATACTTGATAATAACTAAGAATAACAAGCCACTTTGAGGGGGCAAACCTCCAAATATCTCTAATGAGAACAAACTTCACACTTGATGATGAAATAAGACTCACAACCTCCTATATATACTTATTTATGCCAAGGATATCACCTAGGCCGACTTAGACACACCTATATAAGACTTAGGCCGACCAAAACAACTAAATAACAATATACTAATGATAATATGACTTAAGAGAGAGTTAAGATAGCCACAAGCCGACTATTCATAACCTGATGTATAATAATATTAAGGGAATAGTATGCCCCCTTCTTCAAAGAAGCATTGTCCTCAATGCTAATCAAGTTTGGAAACTTTTGAATGAACTCCTCGTCTTCCCATGTGGCATCTTCAACTGGTAACTTCTTCCATTGGATGAGATACTCAGTGATAGTTCTATTCGTCAGCTTCTTTGTGCGTGTTTGATGAATGCACTCTGGTTCCAAAATGATTCTTCCTTCTTCATCCAGCTCGGGAAGTGTTGTTTGAGTGGGAATATTATGCCCAATTACCTTCTTCAAATAGGAAACATGAAAAAATGGATGTATCTTTGTTGTTGGTGGCAACTCCAGCTTGTTGGCAACACTACCAATCTTCTGCATGATTTGGTATGGACCATAATACTTTGGAGACAAATTATTGTTCTTTCTTTGCTGCTTTAGTGAGATTTTCTTATAAGGCTACAATCGCAAGAAGACCCAATCCCCAACTTCAAAACTTCTTTCACTATGATGTTGGTCTACCTGTTGTTTCATTCAATTTTGTGCCATGGCTAAATTCTCCTTGAGTCCTAAAAGTACTTGTTGTTGATGAAGCAAGTGGTCTTCTACTACTTGAACTCTTGGGGACACCTTAATTGATGATGTGATGGAAGGAGGATGATATCCATAAAGTGCCAAAAATGGAGACATTTTTGATGAGCTATGAAAAGAAGTGCTATACCACCATTCCGCAAGTGGTATCCAATCTACCCACTAAGACTATTTCTCTGAAGTGAAACAACATAGATATCCTTCCAAAGACTTATTAACAACCTCTGTTTTCCCATCTGATTGAGGGTGGTATGAAGAGCTAAGAGCCAATTGAGTACCCAAACATGAGAATAAATCTTTCCAAAAGTGACTAGTGAATATAGGATCACGATCACTAACAATAACTTTAGGTGTACCATGTAGCTTTTGGATATTCTCCAAAAAAGCTTTAGCCACTGCATTTGTTGTAAAAGGATGTGCTAATGCAATGAAATGTGCATATTTAGTGAGCCGATCAACTACCATCATGATGACATTATGACCTTTAGATTTGGGAAGCCCTGTGATGAAGTCCATGGATACCTCTTCCCAAATCTAGCTAGGAATAGATAAGGGTTGCAAGAGACCCGGTGTCTTAATTGTCTCCCCTTTATGCCTTTGACACACCAAACATTCAGCCACAAATTTTTGAACATCACCCTTTAGCCCCTCCCAAAAGAAATCTTGCTTGACTCGATGATATGTCTTCAAAAATCTTGAATGACCACTGCACGGAGACTCATGCAACTCTGTGAGAATCTTGATTTTTAAGGTTGGAATTCTTGTAGAATACAAACACTCTTTATACCAAGAGTATCTCCTTCAAAAAACTTATACGAACTACTAGGATCACATTTAATTGCTCGATGAGATTACTTGTCACAACATCATTTTGCCCTCCTTTGGCTTCCCTCCATAATTTAGCATAAATATTGAAAAGGGGCACACAATAAAACTTCATCTCTCATCCTTCCTTGACGATTGCATCTGCTGAAAATATTTTCTTTCCCTTTCTTATATACAATCTCAAGTCATATCCTAACATCTTAGTGACCCATTTTTGTTGCTCTTCAGAAGATAGTCATTGTTCCAAAAAATATTTTAGGCTATCATGATCTGTCTTAACCTTGAAATGTCTACCCAATAGATAAGGCCACCATTGTTTCATTGCATGGAGTATTGCTAGCATTTGCTTCTCATAAATAGGTTTTAGTTGATTCTTACCTTTTAATTGATGACTCTGAGAAGCAATTGGTCGACCTTCTTGCATGAGCACTACTCCTATCCCATTTTCAGAAGCATCACATTCCACAATGAATTCCTTGGTGAAGTCAGGAGTGGCAAGTACTGGAGTTATACACATATCCTCCTTCAATCTCTCAAATGTTGTATTAGTAGACTTGTTCCAATGAAAGGAATCCTTCTTCAATAGAGTGGTGAGAGGTGCTGCTATACTACCATGATTCTTCACAAATCTTCTATAGTACCCTGTCAATCCCAAGAATCCTCTTAGTTTCTTAATGGTTTTTGGAATAGGCCATTCCATGATAGCCTTAATTTTGTTAGGGTCCACCTTTACTCCTTCATGTGAAACTATGTGTCCCAAATACTCCACCTCTGTAAGACCAAAAGCACACTTGGATGGCTTAGCATAGAGTTTATGATCTTCAAGTATTTGTAATGATTGGTCCACATGTTGCAAATGTTCTTCCCAAATCTTGCTATAAATCAATATATCATCAAAGAATACTAACACAAACTTTCTCAAGAACTTCTTAAAAATGGAATTCATCAAACTTTGGAATGTAGATGGTGCATTGGTAAGACCAAATGGCATCACTAAAAATTCATAATGAACCTCATGAGTCTAAAATTCTGTCTTACAAATATC
>VDFB02256132.1:126201355-126311595 GCA_007258455.2 Sequoia sempervirens
TTTAAAAATTTTGAACTGGGCTTTTGATCATGGCATTATTATAAATTTTGCATCTAACTATTACCCTCAGGGTAACGGGCTGGTAGAATCTTCCAATAAGAACCTATTGACTGTTATCTGTAAGATGTTGGAGAGGAACCTAAAAGACTGGCACACCCAGCTTCAGTTTTCCCTTTGGGCAGATTGCACAAAGCTTAAGTCATCCATCAAAACATCTCCCTATCACTTAGTATATGGTCTGGAGCCAGTGTTCCCTATTTGACTCAAGATCCCAACCTTGCAATTCATTAACGAGTTTTATGATGAGGGTGATAGAAGGGAGGCCAGGTTGACAGAACTACTACACCTTGAGGAGAAACGAGATAATGCCCTTGAAAATTTTGTCAAACATCAGGGGGTAGTTAAGAGGTGGTTTGACAGAAGAGCTAAGGTCAAGAATTTTAGGATTTCTGACCTTATGTTGTATTGGGATAAACCTCTTGATCGAAAAGGGGACCATGGGAAATTTGACAAACTGTGGCTTGGTCCATATCAGATTGCTGAAATACTTAGAGATAATGCCTTCCATTTGAAGACTCTCATGGGGGATGATAATCCACTGCCTGTTAACGGGCAGTATTTGAAACATTATTTCCAATCCTGAGCTGTTTTCAACTCCCAGTTTTGTATATAGTTAGTTTAGGTTGCTTTTTGTTGTTCGCTTTGTCAGGGTAGGTTGCTTTTCATTTCCTATTTTTTCTTTGGTTAGAGTAGGTTTGCTTTGGCTTGTTTCGCTTTGGTTGGTGTTGCTCTTGCTCTTGGTTCTTGCTCCTTTCGGGATCTCTTGTTGCATTTGTATGACAGCAGTGACAATGTAGGCGTGGTGCTCTCAGTATTTCCTTTTCAAACTTTAATCATCTTTCCAGAACATCATGGTATGAATTCTCTACCCAATGTCACATATCCTAGTGTCTAAGACAAAGAGTCCTTTAGTCAAATGGAACAGGAATACATTAGGGTCTCACATTTCGAATATTAAAAAAATGCCTGAGGTTGTAGAAGGTCCTTATGAGGTTTGCGCAGGTGAAAAATATTTTTTCTGCTCTAGTGCCACTGTGGTTCTCATCCCTGAGTGTGATCTTCATTGTTCACAAGTTGGAATTAAAAAAAAAAAGGAGACAATATGGAAAACCAAAAGACTGAGTTCAACTCATCGGGGGAATCTGAATATCTCTACCGGGGCTATGAATGCCTGACTGGCAATAGAGCTATGTTCAGAAGAATCACAGTGATAACCTCATCGAGGCTATGGACGCCTAACTGGTAGTGAGGCTCTATCCAGGTTGCTTTTAGAGTATGAATCCTTATGTAGCCTGTTTAGATCAAGTTAGGTCCCTTTTGCAGCTAAAGGAGGGTAATGAATGCATATCCACACACTTCGATCCTAGTGTAGGAAAGTTTGGGTGACTTGTGGGTTCTTTGGCTTAACCGTAGGTGGTGACTAGTTGGATGAATTGAGACCATGGGTTCTGGGTTCTTGATTCCAGTTTGTCATCGAAATGCTCTGGAGTATTTCCCCAGCAAAGTCGCCATTTGTTATGCAATTTTTCACACACACCCCACTTGAAGTAGGGACCCTCTTTTCTAATTTTGGATGTCTCTAGGACCTTTTGTTTTTATTATATTTATCCTTTTAAGGTCTAGGGATGTTTGTCTTGCTTGCCTTGGTCTTGCCCTAGAGGTTGAAATGATCAAACTTGGTTTTTTATGGAAGTCTGGGTTTTGCCTTGGGTCTGGGATTTTCTGGTTCACTTAGATTCTCCCGGGTCCTAGTCCATCATCTGGTCGTTGTCAGAATTTCTAAAGTTCGGGTTTTTGGATGAATCTGGGATTTTCTGGGTCACCCGAATTTTCCTGGACTGTGTTGGAATCCCGAAGGGTGCATTATCCGTGGAATTCGTGCTCACCCGAATAGTCCGTCTGGCTTGGTTTTTTCTGGTTTTCTATTTTGAGCTCGGGTTTTTGGATTTCATCGATATGTCTTATCGGCCATTAATGCTCTAGGTACGTTTGCTCTTGCACGAATGTAAGTGAATTTAAAGGCTTTTAGTGCTTTCCATGATATCATTATTCATTTTCCATCTGCTCTAGCACCTGAGTTTATTCATTTTGAGCTTTATTCGGTGGATCTAGTTTTCTCGCGTGTGGATTCCTTAGACATCTGTGTTGATATTTACATTGTTGGGGCTCCCTGATTCATAGTAATTTTGATTGGGCTCGAGTTTCATTCAGAGTTGATCCATGGTAGGCCATCGTTGACGTTGCCTTTTGTTTGCGCTTTGATTGAATCTTTCAGGTTATTGAATGGCGGTTATTTGGGTCGGCCCTTGTTTATTTTCATGACCATGTATTTATCAGACTAGGGTTTGAACTCACCCTTCCACGGGTTTTAGCATCCGCACTATGCATCCCTTCGTTTGTCAATTGAGTGTCAGGTATACCCCTGTGGCTAGGTGTTTTTGTTAGGGCCTTGCCTTGTTGGCATGTAGTCTGCTATATTTGTAAAGATTAGGGTTTCGATATGTTTTCCTAGATTTCTTAAATTTGGTGGAGTTGTCATGATCCTTTTGCCTTGCATTTCACTCGACCTTGTTTGCAGCACTTAAGACTCCGGTGCGTGCCTTAGTTTCATAACTTTGAAGATTCATGTCCGATTTTGAGTTTTCCCTAGTTCTCATGGCAGAGGCTTGACAGTCAAATTTAAGGAATCATTATTTCATTGTAGGAATCGATCATTTGAGAGTTTTTTTTTGGGAATTAAATCCATGTGCAGTCGAGATTTGGCTTGTTGGAGTCGAGTTTATCTTTGTGTAATCCAAATAGGGAAATTTGTGTGATTACTCGGTTAATGGTCTGCGCGTCGAACGATCGTCAAGTTTCCGAGGTGTCCATGGAATTTCTACGCACCCAGATTTTCCTGGATTCTTCCATTTTCTCGATGTATGATGAACTCCCAGAATTTCAAGCTGTCCGCGGAAATCTGAATTGTCCAAATTTTTTTTAGTTTTCTGCCTGTTTCTGGTTGATTTTGATTTTTGAAATTGAAGTGATCAACTAAAGGTTAGATGATGATTTCTTGTTGCTAAATGAATCAATATCATGGTAATTATGCATCTCCTTTGTCCGTATTGATGATTTATTTTATGAATAATGTCTTGGCAGGAGGAGTCCGTCTAAGTCAGATTTCTCCGGATTCTGCCCCGACTGGATTTTCTCGGTTTACTAGATTTTTTCCGGATTACTTCATTTTCCTAGATTTTCAAGACTGATGATTAATGATTGATCTTAATGATTTTGTGTGGTTTCAAGGCTAACCTCTAATTGAGATATGGATGATAATTAGATTTTCATGAGGTTCTTTTGTGAATGCAAGCTGAATCAAGCAAAGCAGCGGCAGGACAGGCCAAGGGAGACATAGAGGGATCTTTGGTTACAGATGTAGAAAGGTTAAGGCTGGATGTGAAAAGTTAGTTTCCTAATAGTAAGATAGCTTCAATTTTGTTAGAGGTCTCAGACACTAATGTAGGAGCTTGGAGATATGAAGAGTTCAAGGAAAGGATAGCTCAGCAAGATTTATCAATCCTGACCAAGCGGATGGTGAAGTCCGGACTGGCTCATGTGGCCGGATTTCCTCCTGCAGTTCAATGCTACGAGTTGATATTGGTATGTGCTAGGAACTATGATTTTGATACACAAAGGATTGTCAGCACTAATGGAAGGGTCTTGGCAAATTTTAATCTGGTTTCTATTGCCCAAGCATTTGATATGCCGGACTTACCATGTGTGTGTGCCCTAGATATGGATTTGGCCAGGACTTACTATGAAGATGAACCTACCAAAGCCCAGCAAATGATCAATTCCTAGCTTGAAAAGCCAAAATTTCATTTCTCCAAACTGCCTAAGCAGTTACACAAGGTCAAGTTCAGGTAGGATATATATGATGCTATCACACTGTTGAGTAGGGTGGCCTGCTTGAAGAGTGTTGGGGTGTTGGAGAAATGGATGGTGCATGTCATCAACAAGATCGAGCAAGGCATTAATTATCACTAGGAAGGGATTATCAGTGCAATGATTAACAGGCAAATGAGAGATGTGCTGGAATCAAAGAAATTCACTATGTCATCCTATGTGATTTATGTGCTTGCCAGATTTTATCCATACCAGGGATTGAATCCAAAAGAGACATTCAGACAGGATGTCATCTATGAGGTGTACCCTGAGTTGCATCTAGGGAACCAGAACTATAGAAGAGCAAATGATGCATTCACTATGCATATTACTAGGTTGCTCCAGAATGCAGAGCATATGAGAATTTCTGATGGAGCCAAGGAGCTGATCAAGAAATATGGAGCTTGGTTTATACAATTCCCTACCTTCTCCTATATCAGGATTGATGGATGTCCAACTGATCCATAAAGATTGTCAAGATATCCTACTGACCATGTCATACTTTTGGAGGTTACCAGGCAGATATGTGATTTTGATGTCGTTCTTAAAAGAGAAAAGCACAAAATAGGGTTTGGTGGGGATTTTCCTTTGAAAATTGGTATAGCTGAGGTTTGCCCTTCAATCCAATCAGCTCATGCATCAGGAGAAGAATTGAGTACTTACAGGTTCTCTTTCCATTCTAAGAGGACAAACTTTGATATTACTGGTGAAGCACAGAAGAAAGCTACCAAAGAATATCACCATAAAGATGATCTAGAAGACTATTGGGCGAATAGCAAGGATGACTTTGAGGTAAGAAAGAAAAGATATTCTAGGCTTCCAGCTAATATAATTAGAATGTACAATGTCAAGTTAATTCCTGATCAGTTGCAAGATGATGGAAATTTAGTCCAGGATCATGCATATGAGTCAGTTAAGGACAGACCCATTGGAGAAATAAATTGGTAAGAAAAAGAAATAACTGAACTGGAGGAGTTAATGGCTGCTATTATGAAATCTACCAAGTCCTGGCTGAAGCATAAAGTATGGGAATTAGAAAGTGAAAAGGTACCCTATACCTTCAATTTGATGGGAAATTTGAATGCTCATTCCACTTCAGAGGAATCCAGTGAGGGTGATTCTGTAGGTAAAGCTAAGGGGAGTTCACCTTTTAAGATTAAAATCAGAGGCCCTAAGGAGAGTGAGCCTGAAAAGAAAAGAAAGCCTAGGGGTAAGAAGAGGAGTCGTACTATGAAAATAGGTAAGTCTGCAAAGGAGGAGGAACTTGAGAAAATAGAAAAAGAAGATGCTCCTCCACAGCCAAAAAGGACAAGGACAACCAGGGTTTCTAGGAAAAAGGAGCAAGAAACTTTTGGGGATAAGACAAATTCTCATGTGATTGATGTGAAGAGTTCAGGGGAGAAAACCAAGGTTTACTCGAGAAGATCCAAAACTCCATCTCCCAAGGAGACCATGCAAAAAATAGATCCTCTTCCAATGGCATCCACTGTAGAACAACAGAAAGGTACCTCTCCTCCATCGGTTATGCCTGAGCAGACAATTCCTGGAGGGCATGAGACTAGTGAAGAAGCGGAACCATTTAAGGAGGGAGAAATTTATGGTGCAGCTGCTGAGTTTGAGGCAAGACATGTAGAAGTGCATCCTTCTCCGTTGGTACAATATGAGGATTCTCCTGTGAGTAGTAGAGATAACAGATCCCCTGAGAAGGAGGATGTTCATGCTAAGACTCCATCACCCCTGCAAGAAGAGGAACCAGAACTGGAAAGCAAATGTGATCAATCTCCTGACAAGGAAAAGCATGAGACATTAGATCAGCATGAAGGGGTTAAGAAGGATGAAATCCGGATGGATCCTATTGTTCCGGATTGGCTAAATAAGGAGATTAGAAGGAAACAGGTCATTGTTGAGTACACTCCTCTCAACTGGGATGAGATTTTGGCTAAGATTGGAAAAGGTAAGAAGAAGAAGGTATCCAAGGTAGTTTCAAAGATTGAAAGAGATGAGGATAGTAACAGGGTTATTCATATTGCTACCCCTGCAGCTAATAAAGGTAGAGATGAGGTCATTGGGAAAGATTATAATGTACAGACTATCAATCTTGGGCCTGTTTCTATGGAACAAGACATTGAAGAATATGAAGGGTCTAGTGCAGTGATCATTGGAAGGTTGAGGAATGAAACACAGTCCAAACATGAGCTAAAGAAGGAAAATGAAAGGCTAAGGAAGTGTCTAGAAGATTTAACGAAGCCTTTGCAATCTTTTCACCCATCCTCTTCTGCTACTGCCGATTTTTTGTCGAAGGAGACCATTTCTGAAATAGAAAAGATGAAAGCTTCTACCACGGCTACAATAGATTGGTTGAAGGAGGTGCAGACTAGAGGAGATAATGCAATAAAAGAGATCCTTTCAACTGGAAAGGATGCAATAATGGCTAAGGATTTACTAGAGCATGTTTTATCTCAGGATAAGGAGGATGTTGATCTCTTATTGCAGAAAACTAAAGCAATCATGGAGTATGGTAAAGATCAACTAGTTACTAATGGAATCCTTCCTTCATCCCAGGTTAATGAGCCTTGGGAATGGTTCAAGGCCTTGCAAATCTGAATAAAGCCATCAAGAAGATCTTATAAATAGAAGTTAGCTGCATTTTGATGGTGATTTAAATCCAATCGTTTATGATGGATGCATTGTTTCTTTGGAAATAATGATCAAGTGGTGAGGAAGATCGCCCCTAGGTACTTGAGTTTGGAACAATTGAGGGAATGGTGGCATGATATCTATGCCCCTGATATTGAAAATTTTGTGACAGGGCACCAATTGGATGATGCGGCTACTTATCTGGTTGTGATGGATAAGTACTTGGCATATAAGGGTGACTGGGATATAACAATTAAGCAGTCAAGGGAAGAGATTGAATCAATTGAATGTCGGCTCAAAATCCTACCCTTGCCACCTATTGCTGAGTTGGAAAAGGTGTTTTTGAAGGTTCATGAATCGTTGGATCAGAACAAAGATAAGGGAGGCGGCAATTAATGTCAACTTGGAGATTTGTGCTTCCCTATTATTATAGGGCATGTGTTGATCCAAGCTGCATTGGGGAATGTGTTTTGGCCAACCTTGATGATGTATTGACATTTACTATGTGCCTTATTTTGAAATTCCTGAGGCCAACTTGTTTTGGCTATTTTGTAAATGTTTGGCTGGGCCGACATGTTTGAGGATTCTCTATAAATGGCATTTGTGCCTCATTTGTAAGGAGTTAGTAAAAACGGATAATAGAGACAAGCTAGACTAAGAAAGAGCTAGAGCATTCTGTAGTAGAGACAGTAGTTAGCTCTTTGAAGTAAGTGTTGTAACACAAAATAGTGGAATTGTTGCTGCATTTTGGTGATCTAATACAATTGAAGGCATATTGGTTTTCTGGTGAATTCTTTTGTGTTGGTTTATCCTACATGGTTCCTATTGTTCCATCTTTTGAAATTGCTTGAAGACATAAGATTTGATGTTAGATTGAGAACTAGATTATTTTGGTGAATAATGTTTATGGTTTTATGCTTGGAATGTTTGTTGCAATTTCTGGTCTATATTCCCAGTAACTATCTGATTGTAGTAGGCTGGTGAAGTCAACCTGGACCATATATCTATTTGTGCTTAGTTCGATTGTGGATGAATGTTTGTGATTTGAAAATCTATATGCCTTAGAAGATTGCACCTTTCTTGTGATATTGCATTGTGGGTTAAGCAGAAATTGGTTATTTGAGATTGGTCCATTCTAGGAATCTATCATTTGCATTGTTCATCTTAGAAGTAATTTAAGTTTCATTATATCTCTTGCACCCTCATCTTTTGCTATTTCTTTATTATTCGGTTAGATTTAGGATTTAAGATCAAAATATTGCAAAATTTGATAAAGTGAAGTGATATAGTTTGCTTGTAGTAAGGTCCAATTGTGATTACCAGCATTTTCACATATTATCTGAGTTGTTTATGCATTGTCATGACCTGACACCCGAGAGACCTTGGGGTGATTTTTAGTAGTTTGTTATTGAAAATTACCTTTCAAGAGAGATAGAATATTGTATTATGTCTGAGTTGTTGCTATGCAGAAAACACCATCAACACACCGCCATGACTCAATCTGACACCGAGTGACGTAGTTTTATTTTTGAGTGGCACTATATAGTGCCACTATAGAAGGACTGACTTTGAAAGCATTAAATAAGTGCTAAAAACAAAAAAGCAAAGCTCAAGTGAGGATCACTTACCGGTGCCCCAATGCTGGGTGGCCACTAGTACGTCCGGACTCGATCGGAAATGTGCATCGGGAGTTGTCGTTGTGCCATATCGTCAAGAGGTTAGAGTTCAAATCTCAAGGTTGCTAGATGGTTGTGTGTGAAAATGAATTGAAAGTGACCCCTCAGAGCCTTTTTAAGCTTGAAAATTAGGGTTTTTTCACCCTAATTGGGGGTTTTG
The DNA here is from genome assembly GCA_007258455.2 of Sequoia sempervirens. Classification (NCBI taxonomy): domain Eukaryota; kingdom Viridiplantae; phylum Streptophyta; class Pinopsida; order Cupressales; family Cupressaceae; genus Sequoia; species Sequoia sempervirens. Next base: position 126,209,816 of record VDFB02256132.1, read on the forward strand.
AACCCTTGAGCCTATTTTTGACTAGTTGAGGCCTATTTTACATCATTTTATTGCGTTTAGACATATTTTTGGCCTCCTAGAGCCTTTTTGGACATGTCAGGCACCTTGTCCTTTTTTTTCACGAGATCACACAAAAATTGAAATTTTTGTCCAATCTCTCGAGGGGGCAATATATTGGCATGTTTTCTCTCGCTGAGCAGCAGTGGGACAAGATTTTTAAAAAATAATTTTTTTTGGCTTTGATCGAGATCGTTTACTCTTTAACCAATGTAACAAGTGCATTGCTTCAAAGAGGGGAAAAATGTAGACACATAAAATGTACCGATTGACATTGTGCATCTGATCCCGACCACTAACATCATTTCATCCTGAATCATCCTTCGGTCTAACCATTTAATCAAATACCCCTATCTGATTAAATTCATCAACATTCCTCTCTTAATTAAATAAACCAGTTATATAATTAATTCACCTCTTCTCGATAATTAAATTAATCATCTTGATCTAATTATCCTATTTAATTAAATAATTAATTTTATTTGAGTAAATCTCTAAAGTCTATCTATTAAATTAAATAAATTAAAACCTTATTTAATTTAATCTAACATCATCCCTGTTAATTAAATAAATCATAAATCTTTATTTAATTAATCTCTTATCACATTCTTCTCATTATTTGATTTAAATAAATCCACAAATTTAAGTCAAATAGGTCACATCAACTAATCTCTCATTAAATTAATTAACCTTGATTAATTTAATCTCTTTTCATGTCCCATCCTCTAGCTTTTCCCACTTGCACATGAAAATAGATTTAATTGATTTATTAAATCTCTATTTTCCTCAACAAGGCATCTTTAAGGAATACTCTCCAAGTTTGAATTCAAAAATCCAAGTTGACATGTACATCCAACAAGGAATTTACACTCTCTTACATGTCCTTTTCCTTGAGCCAAGTGGCATTCAATGCATTTTTTCTTCCCTCTTGCATGTCATTTCAACAAAATTCAAAATTCAAAAATATGCATTTATTGGCACAATCCTCAAAACTTGCACATCCTCCATCCACTCATAGGTTGAAAAGTGGCATCTTGCCATTGGATGAATGTTAGTCCCACATTTCTTTATTTTATACATTCATCCTTCAATCTCATCTATAAATAAGAGGCTTCATTCCTCATTTTATCATCCAAAAATTATGCAAAGTTACTATGCTCAAATATTTAGCCATTTCCATCCAATATCATTGAATCATATCTAGGTTATGTAGGTTTTTCCATTGGAGCACTCATCAATGTTCCTCAACATACATCAATCTTGCATCATATGAATTGGGAAAGGGCCAATTTTCATATCAAATTGGCACCAATTGCCCCATGGGATCATGAGTTTGCTAGTTGAATTAGGATTCAATCTCTATTTTGTTGTTTTCATTGTGTTGTTCATTGCTTTTTTCCTAATTTGAACTTTGTGAATGGATTTCATGGGGAATCCTTGTTCTTTCTTGCATTCTCTAATCTATTGTGTTTTTTCTTATTGTTTTGTAGGTATTAAGATTGGGGTTCTCATAGTTAGGCAAAGGAAATCACCCTTAGGAAAAGCCTTGTTGATATCTCTGAAATCAGTGTAGATGTGGATTCGCCCTATTGGTTTAGTGACTGGTACAAGATTGTAAATCCAATCTGCATAGTCGATTGATCTAATGAAACCAACATCCAACAGTTTCTTGAGTTTTACCTTAACTAGTAAAGCAATCCGTGGATGCACTTTCCTCGATTTCTATTTTACTGGTTTGACACCTAGTTGTAAGGGAAAGTGATGTAGAAAAAGTTCAAGATCCAACCTAGGAATGTCTGCATATGAACAAGAAAATTTTATCTTTCTATGTGCAAAGAAGTTGTGGAATTATGGCTGCTCTTATGTGGTCAATGATGCTGCAAAGTAAACCAGTCGAGGATTCTCTTATGTACCTATGTTGACTTCTACTGATTCTTCAATGAGCATGGGTGACTTTTCTTGTGCAACAGGGAGAATGTTCAAACCTCCATCCATAGGTGCCTCAGAGAGGTTTTCACCTTTGGATGCGTCCTTTATTTTTACTTTTTCATTGTCTAGAGGCGCCTTTTAGTTTTTACCTAGATACTCGTCATTTTTATCTTGTTTATTATTTTTCTCATTTTTGCGACTAGAGGGTTGAATAGATTCCCACAAATATGCTTTTTTGTCCAATTCAATGGTAAAACTAGCCTTGTGATCACTGCTAGGTATTCCTTCTTGTAATCCTAGGAACTCAACAATTGCTTCATCATTCTCAAAAATGTCTAAGACGGGTGTGTCTTATTGGTCCCAATCAATGAGTTGGGGATAAACTAAGGGCATGTCATCATCAGAGTTATCAAAGTTTAACAGAGTCAAGGTAAGGACTGAGTTGTTCATATGGTCGCAAAATTATTGTACTAAGTCCTTTTTTCTCTTTGGTTGAGATCTAGGTGGATTGAGAGGTGGGCCTAATGCCAAGGTTTGGTTATTTGAAACTAATGTATCAGATTGCCAAGAGGTAGGATCAAGTGATTCCCAATAGTAGTGTTTAAACCATTCCTCTTTTGTCATATTCTTTGGTGGGTAGGAATTCAATGGATTTGGTGAGGATCTCAACATTAAGTCAAGTTCTCCAAATAGCTTGTCAAGGTCCATGGAAGAAGTAGAGGATAGGGAATCCCACTCATATTCGTTTAAGTTAGGGGAGTCATAGTGGTGTTGATCAAATGGTTCATGAGATGTCTCGATATCGTCTGAAGCACTTACTTCCTCAGTTAAGGGTGATACGGTACTAGGAACACCAATCTAAATCAGTTGAAACCCAATCCCTAAGCCTTTTTGCCACTGAGAAATGAAGATTGGTTCTATCCTCCTATCTTGATTTAAGCCTAAACCACTCTATCCATTATATCCCTTGCTCTACATGATTGTGAAACCTTTTCCATATAGATCTGTAGGAATGTGAGCAAGTGAGAGAGGTTCTTCATTATCTTCTCTATACAACCAGGAGGTGACATCTTCTGTATTTATGACTTCTTTGCTTAATTCACCCCATTTAGTGAAAGTTGTTGTGGGAGGAATGTGTATAGTGACCATAGATTGTCTCTTATCTAATGTAGGTAAACCGTATGACTTAGGAGGAATCAAATATCTAACATAATCAGATGTCTTCATGTAATATTCTCCACAACCCTTGTCTTGGATCTCAACCTTGTTGGGGGTTTTTTAATGGAGCAACCAGGTTGGTCTCCTATTCTACCTATGGAGTAGCCAACTCCAATCAAGGGCAGCTCGAAGGACCTGGACCAACTGAAAAGATTCAGTCAAAGACTGATATCTTCTGCTCTTTAAGCTCTGCAGAACCAAGGTGGGTTTACCCACACAATGCCTTAAAGAAGACCAGACATTGCTTTTTATAGCAGATGACTCCTGATGCCAAGTATTGAGAACCTCAAATATGGCTTTGATTCTCAGTAACATAGTACTTGCAGCAACCAGGAGGTAGGGAAAGACATCAAACAAGACTGATTAAATAAAATTAATGTTCTTAAGAAAGATAATTGAAACCCTAAAGACAAATAGCATATATCAAATCAGTGCCACATCCATTGGGCTAGGAGTCAAGACAACCTGCAAACAGAAGGAATGATTATTTGGACAAAAAAAGCCTATGTGAAACTAACCTTATTAATCCCACAACTAGTGATCAAATCTTAAAGACTACTTATCAAATCCTTCAATCATGCATATAAATTTCTGAGATGATGAAAGCAATTTAACATGTTCCTTGAACAAGGGCTATTATCAAAACAGACAATGCAAGAAAGTATTACAAAGGCTAATGGAATAATCCTTGATTAGTTTCATTAACAATTAAAATGTACAATCCAAAGGAGAGACTCAAAGACCTAAACAAATACATTTGGGTTCTAGTATGCATCCAAGAACCTTACAATTTATAGACTATAAACCGAGACCTCAAAATCTGGTAAAAACCTGACTTTGTGACTTAGTGCTCTTTTTGTTCTTCTTTTAGTATCTGGCCGAAGACCTTTACAAATGATTCAAAAATTCCTTTTAAACAGTTTAAGGATCGCCATCCAGCTCAGAGCCACATCAACATGCCACGTCAGACCCCAACTGCATTGTGACCAATCAAAACCCTTGCTATGACCTTCAACAACTTCTCTGGTCACATAAATGCCTCTGGTCGGATATTTGTTAGGGGAGACATTCTCACACAAACAAAGATCAATTAACCTACACCAAATCTACCACCAAATCCGTGCACCCACACTCGAGCCATGTCGTCCTTGTCCCAGAGTCGCATTGCCATGAATGCTGGTTCAGTGGAACTAGCGACCCTCTCATCTGCCACCATGAATGCTCTAAGTCTTCTATTTTTCGTGGGAAAACATCTTTGAAACCCCGACTGCGCGCATGTTTGAATCTCCGCCGTCGATCACTAACATCGGATGGCTATCGTTTAAATATCATCAGCCATTGAGGCAGGCAACCACCGTTGGCAAGACAAAGCAATGTCGGGAATACCATAGGCCAAGAATCTTATGTTACATCGAGCGCTCATCATAGTCGGCAAGAGGCAACCGGGTCGGCGAAACATCCCAGTGAAGTCCGCAAAGGATACCGAGTGCACCATAGAGTTGGGGAGAGATGGCCGGGTCGGCCAGACATCATGGTGAAGATCTATGTGTTTGATCAAGCAGTCAAGTCGGCGAGACTGAGCACACATCGGCGTGAGATTTCAACTTAGAATAATGCCCCGTTGGTGAGAGAAAGCTCACTCGATAGGAGGTCATGGTGACACCTTAATAGACACACTATCGGCAAGAGAAGATGGACTTGGGAAGACATTATACAGAGTCAAAATGCTTCATCAAAATGTATTTCCTTTATGTACTATCCATTTGCCAAGACAAGGGCATATCCCTCACCGAAGCAATCCTTTCACTTTGTTCACAATCGCTATAGTCACCTACCATCAGCGAGACACTATAGAGATTTCACCAAGATTCATCAAAGACATCATTTCAAGTCGCTGTGACTTATAACATCTCCTACTGATGAATTCACTTGCCAAATGTATGTCGCTGTAGCACGCAATCCTCAGTGAGAGGTTATGTAGACATTATATTGTTATACTAAGAAGACCTTTATACACCTATTCGCCGAGAGAATTTAGGACTTTCACTGAAAGCCACATATTGAACCGCTATCAGCAAGACCCACTGAGTTCGCTGAGACATTATAGCGAAGCAACATTAGCCATATCGAAGAACCCTGAAGTGCCTGTCAGTATAACAAGCCGACATTGCCAAGACCCTTCAACGAAAGGTATAACCCACGCCGAAAGCAAATCACAAGATACTTTCGGCAAGACTCAACAGATTCACTATGACATATATCGATGCCTCAAGCCTTTGCCAATAGAACCCCTACTCGATTTCCAAACAAAAACCAGGGTCTTGCTGACAACCACCTATAAATAAATTTCAGTCACTGTGACAAATGATAAGTCTTACCAATAGGCAACTCAGACTCATGCAAGCAAAAATGCACAGCAGGGGGCAGCCAAAAGGATCTTGGGGAGACCAAGGGGAGTCGGGAAGACCTCACCCCGAGTGGACACCAACACACCAATGGGAAAAGCCCATCGGTGAGACACAAAGAAGTTGGGGAAACATCTCCCTGACCTCAACCAACATGGGCTGACAAAGATTTCAGGGAGATAAGCCGGGGTCGCCAAGAGGTAATCTCGAGAGCCAAAGGTCTCAGCGAAAACAGCGTGGGGCTGGTGAAAATGGTAGCAAGGGGCTGGTTGCCAACGAGAAATAGGGCATAAAGGATAACTTAAGTTGCATGTGTACCGGCCAGGTAGGTCAATGAATCAAAAATCCAGCAGAATGGGAACCAAACAAGGTTGGAGTTAGAACCAGGAAAGAGACAGAGTCAGAGCTAGAGTGGGGAAAGAAATGAAAACCAAAATGACCACTTGACCCGGATCCACCTCCGCAAAAGACAAAGAAAGGGAGATGGGAGCAGAATAGAACCCAAAACTAGAACCCCTAAAAAGGTTCCAAAACCTATTCTCATTCCGATCCCCCACCTGCCAAAGGAAACAAAGAAAAAAACAAAGGGAAGAACGTAGAGAGGAAAATGACTAGCGACCGACACAGGGTAGAAAGGAAAAGAAACTCCAATCACGTGGAATCGGAACCAAGACAAATGCGTGAACAGGAACTAGAACTTCAAAATTTGGAAAAGTTCTAGTTCTGTTCAAGCATCCATTCCACCTCCGATAAAATAAAAGAAAAGCCAAGGCAAGCAAAAGAGAAAGGGGAACTGAACTAAAAGCCCAAAAATGGGAAAAATAAAAGCTAGGAAAAACCCTAACATAGGCCGCCCCACCAAAGAGATGAAAACTAGCACGCTGGGCTCAACCCTTATGGGAGCCCATTTAACCCACGTGCTAAAATGAAAGATAAAACTCACAAGCCAAGGATTTGTGATGAAAAACAAGGGCACACAACCAGAACTTGAAAGACAACCAAAAAAGGATCTAACAAACCTTAGGAGTGGTAGGAAATGAGGGTGAAATAGATGTTTGAGTGAGTGTGGATGGATCGACATAGTGAGATGAAGTGGAGGATGAAGCCTCTTGGTTTACTGGCACTTGGAATTGGGGTATCTCTTTTAGATTGGTGCACTATTGGAATGGGTTTGGGTCACCATCTATAGTTATTTCAATGCCATTGTAAGGGAATTTGAGACACTAATGATACGTGGAAGGGACCACCTTCATGGCATGAATCCATGGTCTACCTAGTAGAAGGTTGTATGGAAGGGTGAGATCCAAGACCTAGAATTTTATCTCCATTACTACAGGACCAATTCTGATAGGAAGTGTTACCACCCCCTTTGATTTTTGTTCCTCATCATCGTAAGCTTTTATGACAATACTTTTGGTTTTGTCTACACATGCTTCTGAGAAACCTAATGCTTTAATTAGTTTTAAAGTGCATAGATTTAACCCTGCTCCTTCATCTACCAAAACTTGTCTAACTTTGGTGTCATCAACAAGGACTTCAAGATGCAAAGGATCATTATGATTTGTCTTTTTAGTTGTGTAGTCTTGTTAAGAGAATATGGCATGATGATTATTGGTCAAGTATCCCACCATTTCCTAGAAATGATTGATATCGAGATCATTAGGGACCGTGGTGTTTTGTAAAGCCTTATCTAGAATGGATCAATGCTCAGGGGAGATACGCAATAGTTCCAAGATTAAGATTTGGGCTGGGGTCTTCCCCAAATGGTCAAGTAGGTTATATTGTGACTTGGAAGGCTGTGGTGTTTGCTGTGGTGGAGGACCTTGAATAGTGATCTTCATACGACAAGTGTTGACAATGCACTCACGATTTGTATTGATAGTAATGGTATTGATATTCTCCTCGGTGGCATGAAGGTGGTTAATGGTTTTTCCACTATTATAATCATGCTTGATACTCACATAGTTGGCTGACATATTGGTCTTGGTACTCGAGCTAGGGATATTTCCTTTCCCATTGTCATGTAGTGGATCAAAAATGACTTGATGATTGGTGTTTGATGACTTTTCTCTCTATCCACTAACTTCAATTATTCTCCTTTCGACAAGATCCTGTATGATATTTTTCAGTTGATGAAAATTTTATAGGTTATGTCCCTTAGTTCTATGATAATCACAAAAGGCATTGTCATCCCACCAAACTAGTTTAAATTTTCCAAGATTGTATTGTCTTGTCTCTTGAAGCTATATAAGATTATGTTGTAATAGTTGTTTGAATACAGACTCAATGGGTTCCCCTAAGGGAGTAAACTCGTGTTTTTGAAACCTCCTTTGTTGCGAACGTTGAGTATTTTGGACCATGTTGGAAGGTTGATTGACAGCATTAAGGGTGTTGGACGAAGAGTTGGGTCCTCTTAATGTGATAATTGGTCCCGCTTGTACAATTTTAGCATCAACTACCCCATCATTAGTGACGTTTTTGTTCCAAGACCAAAATCTATTTCTATCATTGGGGGCATTTGGCACTATCAAATTTCTATTGGATGTTGATTTCCTAAGTTCTCCTTTTTCAATGAGACCCTTTTCTATTATAACCCCTTTTTGCACTAGTTTCGAAAAGGATGTACAACAATGTACCCTTAAGTTGCTCCTTAGTAATTGCATGAAGGTTTTCCTAGAACATAGTGACTTTTTGTTTTTCAGGTATCTCGACAAGACACTAGCTGGCTATAGTCCTCCATCTCTAGAAGAAAGTGATGAATGTTTCACCTTCGTCTTGTGTTGTGTGACACAAGGTTGCTATATTTATCTTGTGGTCTATGTTGAAGGAGAATTGCTCAATAAATTTCTCAGCCAGTTCACCCCAAGATCTAATGCCATAGTCTAGACCTGAAAACCACTCTAGTGCAATTCCTACAAGACTTCTTGGAAATAATCTCATAAGATATGTGGGGTCATAAGCGACATCTATGCACATGGTAGAAAATTCCCTTATATGTTCTATCGAATTCTGTTTGCCATTATACTTAGGGAGATTCGGTATGACATACCTATGAGGGAAAGGTGTCATGTACAATGATCTATCAAAGGGAAATGGGCATATGTCCTTTTTTGAAAATTATTTCTTAGTTGACACCGCCATATTGTCCATTTGTGTTTGTAGTTCATGCATTTGTGTTTACAAGATGTCAACCTGGGTTAATGATGCATTGGATGGATTATGCGGGTCTATGTAGGTATTCTGAAATCCAAGGTCTCATGATGGGTTTTGATTGAATGTTGGTGAATGTGTTCTGGTTTGGAATCTGCGTTAATTGGTTTTGACTTGGAATCTATGTGAATGGATTTTGGCTACCAATTTGGGAGAATGGATTCTGATTCAGAATCTGTGTGAATTGATTTTGACTTGGATTCTGTGTGAATGGATTCTGGCTACCACTCTGGGAGAATGGATTTTGATTTCCATATTGGAATGAGGTAATGCTTCTTGTTTGTGTAGTCTGCGGTATAGTACTAGCAACATGAACACTAGGTATGGTCATTGACTATGGTATGGTACTTGTGGCGTGAACACTAGGTATGGCTGTTGACTATGGTATGGTACTCATGACACTGACATTAGGTGTAGAAGATGACATTTTAGATATTTTATTCCCAACAACAGGACCAAAGGGAGTGGATGATGATGCGCCTACAATGAAATTAAATCTTGATGTCATGCCCGATGTACCAAATGGGGATGTATGGACTATCGTACTCTGTGTAGGTATGCTAGATGGTATGGTTGTATTTACCTAAGGTATATTAGTATTGGCAGTCATTTTATTTGTCCCTTGTGTAGGTTTAACTTGTAAGGTGCTAATATCAAATCCTGTAGGTAAGGTAGTGCCTTCAGCTAGAAATTTGGCTAAGTATCATTGATGATCGTTTGCTAGGTACTCATCTACAAAAGAGGAAAACTCATAGTCCTGTGCAACAGCCTCTATGTCTTCTATTGTAATGTGTCCTTGACTATTTCTAGTGGTGAATTTGTCTAATAAAGTCCTATGAGGTCTTGTGGAGAATGGATTGATGAATTCATTTGGGTTTTCCATCTTTTCTCTCTCTTCTCTTAGACCTAGTTTCAACCATGTAAGATAAGCTCAATATGCAAGGAATGCAAAACTACGCCTATGGACAATATGAATCTAGTCTATGTTTTTGGGATTTTTTTGAATGCAACATAAGGAATGTTCTAAGATGACACTAGTCTAAAATGACAATATCTGAAAATGCAAAGTCTAAGCAAGTTTCTAAGGTAATCAATTTTGTAAACCTCAAACAGGGGTACCAACTACCTAAAGTCTAACCAAGGTGTCAATTTAGTTATGTCAAGGAACCAATGTAGGATGAGGATCAAAGATAAGTTGAGTTTCCTAACTAGATTGATGAGCTAGGAGAACTCTCTATAGGTCAAAGGATAAGATGATAGGACTAGGTTCAATGACATATTTAGTTGACGCAATGATTTTTTTTTTCTAGAGTGTAGATGGTGGACCTATCCTAAAGTTTGTAAAACTGACCTTTCTAGAAGTTTAAATCTAAAGGCAATATGTACTCAAAGATGAAAGTAAAACTCTGAAACGAGACAAATATAGTAATGATCAAATGATACCTAAAGGATGCAAAATTGAGCAAATCATTTCAAGTTTTGGTTCAAAGGACTAGTAAGACAGATCAAAGACTGGTATGACAGTGTTGACTAGACAATGACTATGAATTTTGGTTTTCTCATAATCTGGAAAATGCGTCGCATAATTTATCAAATGCGGTTGTGTTTCACAGTTGCGGTTTTCTGGCAATCAGTTGTGAGTTTCTGGTAAAGTTCAGTGTCTGAATCTAGCAGATGCCATTAAGTTTCTAATAGATGTGACTCATAATGGAAATTGCGACTCAGGATGTAACATATGTGGTTTTCCTAAACTTTGTGCACTGGTAAAAGTTCTGCGACAGTGGCAAATGAGTCATTCCAGATTGTAGTTGCGGCTCACCTTGTTAGATGCATCACAAAATATCACAAGTGTAGTTTCCTAAGATAGATGTGGTTTTCGACAAAGCAAATGTGAGCTAATCTAGTAGATGCGACTCTAGTCTAAATAGATGTGACTAGACAGAACAATTGCGACTCTCTGGTGAACAGTTGCGGTTTTGTTCTATTTTCAATGAATAGAGATATAAAACTAACATTGTTTTTTTGTGATCAAGTTCTAAAAAACAAAGAAAATCATAAGACAAAGTGTTGTTAGTCTCATTCTAGACTCAAAGAATGTGTAATTTTACAAGAGACAAGTACATCCTAGGCTATGAAGGACAATATTTACTGAGTTCTCACTTGGGTTTCCCCAACTACACTTATTCAAGGCAGATGATTAGTAGCTTGACCCCTCTAGCTCCCCTCCACGACTCATTAATATCATTCGGGGTAGCCAAGCTATAGTACCCATGAACATCCCATGGCATACCTTCATCTCTACACATGAATCATAAGAATATGAGACGGCTTCATAGGTGCAACCTACTGCACCAGTAAATAGAAGAATTTTGGACACTACAAACAAAGGTGTTTAATTAGGGAATTCCATTCGTAGGGCATGATCCATGTGGTGAGAGTCCCCTTTTGAATCCATCTCGTCAGAACCATATGCATGATTCTTGGGCTTTCCCCAAGAATCTACTTTTATATACCGACTGGAAGTCCCTTGGGTTTAGGGTGCTACCAGTTTGAGTCGTCCTGGGGTGAGTACTTTTTCCTACCAGAACAAGCCCAAGTTCTAGAGTTAGTAACAATTTATCTTACACCCAAGATTGCATGGATGTGCAAGGGGAGAGGATACTTCGATGTACCAAATCATGAGGTTAATTACACAATTGTGCTTTCTCACCAAACACAATAGACACTTGTTAATTTTAATCCCAATGAAAGATTTTCTGCACTACCAAATATCTGTTTCAAAAATTTAACTAGGGTCTTGACATGTGTTCTATAGAAAGATTCATTAACAATTTGATATTGGTCTTTGACTATCGATCTACAAAAAATTCATTAACTCCTAAAGACACGCGCTGAAAATAGAAGATTAGCGAAAATAAAAACACAAAAGGAAACTATAAATTGAAAGTCTAAAACCTAAACATATACTAGTTAGATGTGTCATTTTCTTTGTCAAATTTGTCACAGTATTTTACCAGTCAGTTATGGCTTAGAAAATGATGGATTCATGATTCTTTTTTAGATGCATTGTTTCCTATCACAGATGCAGTCAATAAAGTTAGTTGTGTCGTTTCATCAAGCTGATGCGTCTCTGAATGTCAATTGTGGTGTTTCGTTAAGAAAATGTGTCATTCCATACAAAAACCTATACAATCAAATAAAATTCTATGGATACGCGAAGATGGTGTCTTCACATTGGGTTCACCAAATGTAGCTCAGAGAAAAACACACGAGAGAGTTAAGTAAGTCAAATCTAGTTTATTCAAACTATACTAGTGAATCCTCAAAGCTTAGATAATCGAGAACAAAAGAAAGCTAAGAACAACATACATTAAAAGAAACTATTTTACCAAACATGCAATCAATTCTGTTGAATAACCTCCATTACTCTTCTCCATTTCGTCTGTGTAGTGTACTTGCCCTCAAATTTTCAAAGTTCATGCAAGCATGGCCTAAGTGTTATGATTAAGACAAAACATTGAAGATTCAAGATAATTGCCCCAGAACTCATACGATTTCGAGAGGGATTGGAGTGATGAAGGATAGATCAATTTATAGAAAATTGATCATTTGAATAACAGGTCAGGATCGAAAGATCAACAGATGGTTGAGATCGACAGATTAGTCATGCATTCTGATAACAGTTAGTAATGACATGAGTGATATAAATTAGAAATAGAAATAAGAATTAAATAAATGATTTAATCTTCAAGTCTGGTATTCAAAAATAGAAGAATTATCTTTGCATGACAAAGATAAAGATGGATTAAATCAACTCTCTATTTGAATGCACGAACAATATTTAATTAATTAAATAGGAATATTTAATTAATATGCATGTACACGCAATTGAGTTAGAACTAGATGACTGAATGATATGACGAATAGATTACTCAAGAAAGCCACTCAGACATTAAATCAATAATTAACTGAGCGATTTAAATAGATGTCGAGTTGAGTCAAGTGAATACTTAGATAACTCACACAATTATCCAAATATAGAGGAATGCATTAAAATAGAATTTATGAATTAAATAATTCATTTAATTCAAGATTTGATATTTGAAAAATAATTAAATAAATAAGATTTATTTAATTAAGTGATGAAGGGATTAAATGAATAATTAAATAAATAAAGAATTTATTTAATTATAGTTGACATATGATAAAGGTAAATTAAATAAGAATTTATTTAATTGAAGAATAAGGATAAGATTAATTAGTAACATAATTAAATAATTAAGATTATTTAATTAATAGAAGAATAAAAGTTAAAGTGAATTAATTAAATAATTAGATTTATTTAATTAATAAAGAAATGAATACTTTAGAGAATAATTAAATAATTAGCATTATTTAATCATGACCATGGAAGAAATACAAATTATTAAGAAATATTAAAGTCGCAGGCCTAAACTAGATTTCGGTGTCTACAACCTCCATTCGAGCCTTATGAGGCCTTTAAATACACTTTCAAACAAGAAACTGACCACTGACACCTCTAACTATCTTTTTAAATTCAAAGACTCTTAATGTTCCTTAATTTTCACTTTGACAACCTTGCTATTACACTTAACAACATCAAAGAGTAACTTTTACATTTGGACTCTAATGACTATAAACCACCTAATTACATCACAAATGGGCCCTTTGGACCCTATTTATCATAGTTAAACTCAAAACTCCCTAATGCATTCTATTCACCACCTATCAAACCGTTAAAAGATCAAATTTTATAACAAGGTGTAGGTGCTCCTGCACCATAGATGGCGAAGCATAGTTGATTACACATGGCACCTGTTTGCCAAGTTTTCACCATGGTACTTATCCAAAGCGCCACTGAAGTGGTTTTCACTATTGGAAACATTATTTCTCTTTACTATTTTTTATATTTTATAATTTTTTTGGTGTCACCAAGATGCTTGTTTGCTAGGTTTTCATCAGGGTGACAATTTTTTTTGTATATTTTATTTTTTTGTATTTTTCAATTTTCAGCCAAGCTCTTTGATGCTATGTGTAGAATTTGTAAAGATGAAAACTGTTGATAGGTTTTTTCAATTGTTCCATGTCTAGAGTAGCTAACTGATAAGCGACAAAACTGAATGCGGTAGTGATGATGTAAGGACCTAGCCAATTAGGTTCAAACTTGCTAGGTTTCTCACAGTTAGATTGATTCTTTGGATTTTGCATCAGGACCAAGTCACCAATGTCAAACTTTTAGACCATAAATCTCTTATTATAATTATGGAAAAGGTGATTCTAATATGCTTGTAAGTGATTTAGTGCATTTTTTCTTCATTCTTCTAACAATTCCAGCTCATGTAGTCGAGAATGTCGGTATTCTTCATCATCAATCAATCCCTTCATGGAGACTTTGAGAGAGGGGATTTCAACCTTGATGGGAAGGATAGCTTTAGCTCCAAAGACCAAGGTGAATGGGGTGGCTCTAGTAGGTGTGCAGATGATGGTGCAGTAGGCCTACAGAGCAGGGTTAAGTTGTAGATGCCAATCACAACTAGTGTCATTGATAGTCTTCTTAAGAATCATGATAATTGTCTTATTGGACGCCTCAACTTGACTGTTCCCTTGTGGGTAATAGGGCGTGGAGAAATGGTGCTAAACATGGAAGCATTCACAAAGCTCATGGATGTCCTGATTTTTGAAAGGATGACTATTGTTTGTGATGATGGATTGTGGAACACCATATTAGCAGATGATGTAATTAAGGATGAATTTGGAAATCTGCTTGCCAGTTATGTAGGTGATGGGAATGGCTTCTATCCATTTGGTGAAATATCCAGTGGTGGTAATAATGAATTTATGGCCATTGGATGAGGTGGGATGGATTTTACCCACAAGGTCAAGTCCCCATTGTGTGAAGGGCCAAGGAGAAGTGATTACCTGAAGTTCTTGTGCGGGCGCATGAATTAGATCACTATGCACTTGACATTGATGACATGTTCTCACAAACTAAAGGGCCTTTATTTTCATTGTTGGCTAGTAATACCCAAGTCTCATAACCTTCTTAGCTAAGGTGGGCCACTCGAATGAGATCCACATATACCATCATGTACCTCACATAAGGTTGTTTGTGCTTTGTCAATGTCAAAACATAGAAGAAGGGTGTTGTCAAAGCTACGTCTGTATAGGGTATCACTGATGATGGTGTAATAGGTGGCTTTGCAGATAAAGGATTTATGTTGGTTATTGGAAAGGTTTGGTGAAAGTGTCTGAGACTAGAGGTAGTCGTATGTGTCTTGATACTAAGGTGAATTGGTACCAACAAGTTCACAAACCATTTCTGACTAAGGAATATCATAAGTGGGAACCAACAACTATTCCACTAGGAACTCAAATTGTGACACATTGTTGGGAATGTCTAAAAGAGATCCAATTGCAGCCATTATGTTTGTTACCTTGTTTTATGCCCTGTGAACTTGTTCCAAAGTGATCATGTGGAAATATGATAGAAAGCTATCAACCATGCATTTATAAGGAATCAACTTTTCATCCTTGGTGTCATATTCATCATTGGCCTAGTTGATAACCAACTGAGAATCTCCAAAGACTAGGAATGTTTTGATTTTCCATTTGATAGCCATTTAGTGTCCTATGATGAGTGCCTCATATTCAACAACATTGTTAGTGCAGGGGAAGGATATTCAGAATGACTTAGGGATAGAATCCCCTTGTGGTGTGATGAACAATATACTTGCTTCTGAGCCATGACTTGTATGAGACCCGTCAAATAGAGTTTCCAAGGTGATTTAGGATCCACATGAAAGATTGATTCATTTGGAAAGTCAGCTACCAAAGGTTGATCACCTTGTATGGGTGCAGCAGTGAGTTGATTAGCTATCACCTCTCCTTTTATAGCTTTGTGTTCCATGCACTGTATGTCATATTCACTCAGTATCATAACCCAGTTTTCCAACTAACTTGTTAATGTTTCCTGACTGAGGAGATACTTCAATGGATTAATCTTTTCCACTAATTGTGTTTTATGGTTTTCATGCAATGTCTTAGCTTTTGAGCAGCGAAGACAACTACAAGACAAGCACATTCAATGGGAATGTAGTTGAGTTCATATCCAACCAATGTGCGACTGATGTAATATATGGATCTTTCTTTTTCATTATGGTCATTATGTGCAAGCAATGCCCCCAGTACTGAAGTGGTTTATGAAATACATAGGATCAAGGGTTTTACCTCAATGGGTGGCATTAAGACAGATGGTGTCAGTAGATAGTCTTTGATTTGTTGGAAGGTCGCTTGACACTTATCAGTCCTCACAAAGGGGATGCCTTTGCACAACAGATATTGGAAAGGTTGGAATTTTTTTTCTAGTTGTGCAATGAAGTGTCAGATGGGCTGTAATCTTCCTTACAATGTTCGTAGCTCATTGATTGCTTTTAGCAGAGGTATGTCCAATATTTCTTTCACTTTAGTGAGATCAACTTCAATGCCTCAACAAGAAACAATATACCCCAAAAGTCTTCTTTAAGTCACACTAAAAACAAACTTCTTTGGGTTCAAACAGAATTTATAATCTTTTATCCTTTTAAAAAAGTTATCCAACACTTTTAGATGATTGCTATGTGTCAAGGACTTTTCCAGGAGGTCATCAACGTAGTCTTTGGTGTAGGAGAACATTTGAACAAGAATTGTCAACCAAGGTTGATCATGAGTAGGCTTTAGGATTTGGAGATTTATGCATTAAATAAGGTCACATGGGACATTTTTTATTGTAAAGAGTCATTTTAGATGGTTACTAGGTGTTTAGAGGGTCTAGTTTGCAAAAAGTGCAAAATATTAAAAAAATTGTCTAAAGAGTTGTAAAGTTGCTAAAGTTTGCAAATTTTGCATTTTGTGGAATTTAAATGGTCATGTCATTTCAAAATTTGGTTTAAGGGGGGGAGTATAAGAATGTGGGAAGCATCATATGTAATCTCTCTTGGAAGATTTGGAAGAAAAATCAATTGAGATAGCACTACTTTTTCATATTTTCTATGTTTTTCCTTCTTGTTCAGACTTGTACGACACTATACAGTAGTACATTTCTCTAGTAGTTTGTAAATTCATTAGATATGTGTGTTAACATCAATTTTTAAGTGGTTTGAGCCCTTCATATTCATTTTGAAGGACTTTGTGACTGATTTTATGAGACAGTTCTATTTACCCTATTTTAAGGGTTTGAAGTTACCAAAATGATTTAAAACCCATTCCACCCTTTGTGATCATTGTAAATAGGTGGAATGGGACTGATATTGTAGATTTAGATGTTTTCTTGATTTGTGAGTGTAGGGGAGGTTGAGAGATGTGTTGGGCGTGAAGCCCTAGAGTGGAAAATTGAGTTTTCCAAGTGGAATTGGGTGGTTTTGATATGGAAATGTGTGTAAAAGGTTTGGGAAACATTATTTCTTGATGGAATAAGCATGAGTAGAGGTTTTTAGACCTGTTTGATGTGGTTTAAAGTTTAGATAAGGCCTGGTAATGTAATTTTTATTAAAACCCTAGATTTTTGGCTAGAAAGGAGGGTTTTGGGTTTTGTCACCTTGGAGGGTGAATTTCTGAAAGAAAATTGAGGAATCTTTGGTGTGAGTACCTTTATATTTCTTCCCACTTGAGTTTAGTGATTTTAAAGAAGCTTTGAGGCAAGTTCCTTTGTAAATTAGACCTAATTTGAGGCCTAGTTGGCATAGAAAACTAGTTCTAAGAAAGATGTTCCAAAGAAACCTATTAAGGCATGTCGATATGTGTTTGAGCACCCTAATGGGTCCCTAAATTTTTTTTTTTCTTGAATTGAGAAGACATTCCCTAAAAGATAAACCTGATTGAGTCAATTGGCAATGCTACAAGGAATGGTGAAAGATTGTTGAGATAGTGAGAATTTGAAGGCTTAGTGACTTGATAAGTTGTTGTATTGTTTGAAATTGTGTTGTGTGGTTGTAGTACCTCCCCTAGTTTCTATAAAGTGGTATTAGAGCCCAATTAGTAGGTCTTTGAAGGTGATAGGTTGAAGGTTGCAAAGAGAAGGTTGAAAGATTGTGCAAGGAAAAAGGTGCAATTAGAGGAGTCAAGATGCCTCCTAAGGGAAGCACTGTTGTTAGAAAGATTGATCGGTAGGATAGAGAATTAGAAGCCTTGAAGAAGGAGATTTATGCATTGAATTCTAAAGAGGAAGAAACTTCTAGTGAAGAGGAAGAGTTGGATCTAGAAGATGTGAGGATGTTGAAGCTTTTGAAGGCTGTGAAAGGTGATGGACATGGAAAAATGGATTTTCCTATGTATGGAGGTAAACTAGATGGTGAAGAGCTCTTGGATTAGATAGGAGCCATGGAGTATTACTTTGAAAGTGAAGAGATAGATGAAGAACATAAGGTGAAGAAGGCCAAGACCAAGTTGAAAGGACATGCTTTGCTATGGTGGAACTTTGTGCAAGAAGAAAGGCAGAAAAAGGGGAAGACCAAGATCACTTCTTGGGAGAGAATGAAGGAAAAAGTCAAAGGTAAGTTCCTTCCTAATGATTGCAATGTTCAATTACTTAAAAAACTTCAAAATATTAGGAAAAAGGATCTAGATGTACAAGTATACACCGAGGAATTATATAGGTTAAGTAGATGGAAAAAGCATGAGGAAGATGAGGAAGAAATAGTGGAAAGGTATCTTAATGGTCTAAGGTATAATATACAATATGAAATCAGTTTGATGACACCAAAGATAGTAGAATAATTTTTTCAAATGGCTATAAGGGTAGAGGAAAAGGTGAAAAGGAAACAAGAGAAAGCAATAAGAGGAAGAGCATCTTTCTCTACTTCGAGACAAACAAGTGAGAGCCAAGAGGATGTGCACAAAAAGGAAGAGCAAGTTGTAGATTCTAGAGGTGGTTTTAGAGGCATAAGGGGTAGATTTGGTGGTGGAAAAAATTCAAAAAAAATTGCTGGTAGGTGCTACAATTGCAATGAATTTGGTCATCCTTTTTACAAATGCCCTGAGAAATTTGGTTCAACATCTAGTAGAGGAGAAAGAAAGAATGAAAGAAGCGCTCAAATTATTCAAGAAGATGAAGCTGAAAGTTCTAACTCCAATAGTATTCATGCTACTCCTGAAGTAGGTGAAAGTTTGATGATGAAGAGACAACTCATAAAGACATCCAAGGAGAAGGAGCTGATTCAAAGAAGAGCATTGTTTAGGATAGCTTGTAGATGCAAAAACAAGGTATGTAAAGTGATTATTGATTCTGGATGCACTAATAACATGGTATCTAGTGAAATGGTGGATAAATTGAATTTGGAAAGAGTACCTAGAGAAAATCCATACAAAGTGTCTTGGGTTAGTGATAATCATTCCATTGTGGTGAGTGAACAAGCTTCAGTTGAATTTTAGATTGGTAGATACAGGGATAAAGTTGTTTGTGACATATTGTCTATGAGTTGTTGTCATGTTTTGCAAGGAAGACCCTAGAAGTTTGACAAATCAACAATGTATAGTGGGAGACAAAACACTTATACAATTGAAAAGGATGGGAGAACACACATTTTAACTCCTTTGAATGAAGATACAAAAGAGAAAGGTGAGATTATCATGGTAGGAAAAAAAGAGTTTGTGAGTGTTGAGGAAGGTAAGAATATGAGTTTGGCAGAAAA
The DNA here is from genome assembly GCA_007258455.2 of Sequoia sempervirens. Lineage (NCBI taxonomy): Eukaryota > Viridiplantae > Streptophyta > Pinopsida > Cupressales > Cupressaceae > Sequoia > Sequoia sempervirens. The sequence goes on from VDFB02256132.1 coordinate 126,229,320, forward strand.
TGCAAGGCATGATAAAGTTAGGATAGTAGATATAAGAAGGGAAGATAATTTGCAGACAGTTGTGAAGAAGAATGCTTTCATGTGGAAGAGAAAAATAGATGGAATGGTGTCTCAATTTGATACAGTAAAGAGTAAGTGTGAGGTGCTTGTGGAAAAGAAAGAAATGAGTGATGGAATCATAGTTGGGACAATCATGTGCCTTGTAGCAACAAAGCAAATGAAGAGGCAGTCAGAGGTTGATACCATAGAGGATGATAGGATTGATGGGACAGTGAAAAGGTTGATTGTAGGCCTGATAGAGATTACTAAGTGTGATGGTATAGTTGTTAATGAGAATGATAGAGGAGAAGGTACAATTAATAAGGGCATTGGATAGAGGTCTAAGCATGAAGTGAAGAGGGAAGTGATGGTAGTTGAATAAAGTTTGTATGTATAGGTAAAAGAGAGTGTAACATCAGTATTTGATGATGGAAAAGTAGGAAAACTCCCCACAATATAGTGTGTATAGTTGGAGCATGAAACAAATGAAGGTAAGGACAAGCATGCCAAGAAGAGTGAAGAGAAAAGGCAAGGTGAACTTGTTGAAATCAAACATGAAGGTCAAAGACATGAAGATCACAAAGGAGGACAAGTTACAACAAACTTTTCAAGAGACTTGGAAAAATTACAAGTTGGGGTGTATGGTGTAGGAGCACCTTTGAACAAGAATTGTCAACTAAGGTTGATCGTGGTAGGATTTAGGATTTGGAGATTTATGCATTAAATAAGATCACATGGACCATTTTATATTGTAAAGAGTCATTTTAGATGGTTACTAGGTGTTTAGAGGGTCTAGTTTGCAAAACGTGCAAAATATTAAAAAGTTGTCTAAACATTTGCAAATTTTGCATTTTGTGGAATTCAAATAGTCATGTCATTTCAAAAGTCAATTTAGGAATTTGTTGGATTTGGTTTAGGAAGGGAAAAGTATAAGAATATGGGAAACATCATTTGTAATCTCTCTCAGAAGATTTGGAAGAAAAATCAATTGAGATAACACTACTTTTTCTAGATTTTCTATGCTTTTCCTTCTTGTTCAGACTTGTACGGCACCGTACAGTAGCACATTGCTCTAGTAGTTTGTAAATTTATTAGATATGTGTGTTAACATCAATTTTTAAGTGGTTTGAGCCCTTCATATTCATTTTGAAGGATTTTGTGACTAATTTTTTGAGATAGTTCTAGATTTACCCTATATTAAGGGTTTGAAGTTACCAAAATGAGTTAAAACCCATTCCACCCTTTGTGATCATTGTAACTAGGTGGAATGGGACTGATATTGTAGGGTTAGATGTTTTCTTGATTTTTGAGTGCAGGGGAGGCTGAGAAATGTGTTGGGCATGAAGCCCTAGAGTGGAAAATTGAGTTTTCCAAGTGGAATTAGGTGGTTTTGATATGGAAATGTGTATAAAAGGTTGGGACAACAGTATTTCTTGATGGAATAATCTTGAGTAGAGATTTTTAGACCTATTTGAGGTGGTGGCAAGTTCAAATAACGCTTGGTAATGTAATTTTCATTCAAATCCCAAATTTTTGGCTAGAAAGAAAGGTTTTAGGTTTTGACACCTTGGAAGATGAATTTCTAAAAGAAAATTGAGGAATATTTTGTTTGAGTACCTATAGATTGATTCCCACTTGAGTTTAGTTATTTTGAAGAAGCTTTGAGGCAAGGTCCTTTGTAAACTAGGCCTAATTTGAGGCCTAGTTGGTGTAGAAAACTAGTTCTAAGAAAGATGTTTCAAAGAAACCTATTGAGGCATGTTGATATGTGTTTGAGAAGCCTAATGGGTCCCTAAAAATTTGTTGGTATTGAATTGAGAAGACCTTCCCTAAAAGATATACCTGATTCAGTCAGTTAGCAATGCTATAAGGAATGGTGAAAGATTGTTGAGATAGTGAGAATTTGAAGGCTTGGTGACTTGATAAGTTGTTGTATTGTTTGAAATTGTGTTGTGTGGTTGTAGGACCTCCCTTGGTTTCTATCAGTCTTCCATTAGGGTGCGCATAAGGTCATGAAATATGGTTGTCATAGCTTGTTGATATGCAACACTTGTGTTCTTTAGGCCAAAAGGCATCACATTCCAATAGTATGTACCCCAGGGAAAAGTGAATGCTATTTTGTGTTGATCTTTTGAAGCAATGCAAATCTAGTTGTATCTTAAGAAACCATCCATGAGGGACATCATCTCATATCCTGTTATAAGATCCACAATGATTTCTATGTTTGGAAGGGGAAAATCTATTGGATGTTGTGGTTGTGTTGCTAATATGTGGTTGTCATTGATGTCAACACTATTAGCATTAATTTATTGTAGGTTGTATATGTTGAGGATATTGAGAAAATTGTTAAAGAAAGAGTTGCAGGTTGAAAGTGGAATAGTGAAGGTCATGAAGGTGTCTTGCTCAGTACGTTGATGATCAGTCATTGTGGACTAAAGGGTTTATTGTTGAGTGTATCTAGTTTATCCATCAAAATTTTTAGAGGTTTGCATGAAGATTTAATCGTGTTATGAACAATTGTGTTCTGATAGTTTTTTTGTGGCTTTATTCAGTGTTCCTAATTGAATTTGATGTGATTATAGTAATTTCAATTGTTGCAAATGATTCTTTAATGATTCTTGATGCTTGTGGATGTTTCTAGATCATGCTCTATCCTTGTTGCACATCCATGTTGATCCGTGTGCTCGTGGTCTGTAATTTTTCTCTTGTGTGTTCAGGTTTTTATGTTCTTGGCCGACATGGTGGTTGTAACGTGTTGTGGATCCTTGGAGATTAAAATTTGAATGTTTGGAGTGCTTGAGGATATTTTTTTAAGTCTTCGTTATGTTGTGGCCGACGATGTTTGATTTGCATTGAAAATTTACTTGTAAATTTGGGCTGACATTGTGTATATGTTTTATATTTTATTTTGGCCGACGAAGTTGTTGATGTAATTCTATGTTGTGGATATATAAGAGTGATTTTTAGTGAAAATTTAGAGAGAGAAGTAGTGCTAGAAAAAGGGAAAGTGTGTGAATAGTGAGAAAATAATTTGATTGCAAAGCAAAGTGTGAAGAAGTTTGAGTGAAGTGTGAAGAAGTGTTTTTGTACCTAACTGAAACTATAATCAGGATTTTGTAGAAGTTATTTTCTTAGTTCATACCCTGTGGATCTAATCTAAATTTCTATAAGATAGTGTGTCTTCTTTGGGCAGTGAGCCCTCTTGTATTTGAGCAGTGACCTCTAGGCAGTGTTCTTGAATGTATGTGCATTCCCATTATTCTTCTTTATATTTTTAACAAGGTATAATATTGTGGAACAACATCCACCATGGTTTTTCCCCTAACATGGTTTCCACGTAAAAAATATTGGCATTCTCTATGTTTCTGATGTGCTGATTGCTGTGGTTTATTGTTCATTCATTAGATTTGAGATTAAGTTAAGTTTGAAAATTTTAAATATTCTGTGACAACTGATTCACTCCCCCTCTCAGTTGTATGTCCTTTTTTTTCCAACAATTGGTATCAGAGCAAGTTCCTCTGAAGAAGTTTAAAAGCTTGAGGTGATCTGAGATGGCATCATACAAAAAGGATAGTCCTAGATTTGATGGAACAAACTACTCTCGATGGAAAGCCAAAATTGAGTGTTATTTGAGGTGTATTGGTGAACCCTTTTAGAAGATTACAAAGAACATATATGTTATTCCTTAGAGTGGTCCTTCCACTCCTGATCAGATTAAAGAGGTTGAGATTAATATCAGGGCTATTAAAGCTTTGTTGAGTGCTCTAATGAATACAGTAATGAAAAATGTGATGGACCTGAAGACAACTCATGAGATCTGGAAGAAGCTAGAGACTTTGTATGAAGGAGACGCACTTGTGAATTTTTCTAAGCTACAAAGTTTGAAAGGAAAGTATGAAACTTTGAAGATGGGTGAAGATGAAAATATTTCTTCTTTTATGCAAAGAGTAAATGAACTTGTGATGGGTATTAGATGTTGCAGTGGTACTCTGGATGAACAAGAAATTATAGCTAAAGTGCTCAGATCATTTCCTCCATCTTAAAAATCAAAGGCTCATGCTATTGAAGATCTCATAATAGTAATAAATGTGACAATAGATATACTAATTGGTAAACTTACTACCTTTGAGTTGAGTGAATTTGGTGATTCTGCCCCCAAGACTAAATTTGCATTTAAGGACTCTATATCCAAAAGAAACAAGCAAATATATGATCTGGGAGAGAATTATAGAAAGACATTCAAGTATGAGGAAGAGATGAAACGACTTGAAGATGAAGAAAGAGAGGTAGAAGAACTAGAAGCATTGATTGTGAAGAAAGAAGGCAGAGGAAAAGTTAAGTATAAAGGAAAGTTTACTATTAAATGTTTCTCTTGCAGTAAAATAGGTCATTTTTCTTCAAGGTGTCTTGAAAGAGTTCCTAGGTCTAAGCCTAAAAAACCTAGATTTTAAAAGAAATTCTATTATGTTGAAGAAGGTGTGACTGATGAAGAATCTGATAAAGAAAATGGAAATAGAGATGAATGGGTTTTCATTGCTATCAAGGAAAATGGTCTAGTGGCTATTGAATCTGCTAAAGTTGAGAATGCTCTTGCAAAACCTGACGAGAAGGATGAAGAGGGACGATGACTTTAAAACATGAAGGAGGATATCTCCCATTAAACAACAGGATAGACACAGGATATTATATACAAAGACAAGAGGTAATATTTTTCACCTGAGTGCTACTAATAAAAATTGTTTAATTGCTCAAGTAGATGAGTTGGCTATGACATAGGAGGTTGTGTCATGTGAATTTTGATAACATTGTCAAGGTAAGCTCCACTCAAGTAGTAAGAGATCTACCTAAGCTAGTAAAGCCTACTAACACAATATGCAAGGAATGTTAGATGGGAAAACATACTAGAGTTTCTTTTCAGAGTAAACAACATCATTCTAATGGAGTACTAGAGCTGGTACATACTGATCTATGTGGTCCCTCCAAATCAGAAGTCCATAAGGAGAAAGGTAGTTTATGTTGCTTATTGATGATTGCTCTAAGATAATATGGGTTACTTTCTTAAGATAAAAATGTGAATCATTAGAGAAGTTCAAAATTTTCAAAGCTATGGTAGAGAATGAAACAGGTCTGAAGATCAAATGCCTAAGGTCAAATAGAGGTGGTGAGTTCACCTCTCGGGAGTTCAATTCTTTATGTGAAGGGCATCGAATCAAAAGACAGTTATTTACTCCCCGAACCCCTCAATAGAATGGAGTTGTAGATAGAAAGAACAAAACAATTCTAGATGTTGCTAGAATAATGATGTTGGAAGGAAATGTGCCTCACATCTATTGGAGAGAAGCTGTAAACACTATTGTGGGTAAATGTCAATGGTATTTTCGGTAAGACTCCTTTTGAGTTGTGGTTTGGTTAAAAGCCTATAGTTAAATATTTCAAGATCTTTGGAAGCAAGCATTATATTAAGAGAGATGAGTTCATAGGAAAGTTTGATGCAAGGAGTGATGAAGGAATCTTTCTAGGTTACTCTACTAAAAGCAAGACTTACCGGTGCTATAATAGAAGATTGAGAAAAATGGTTGAAAGTGCAAATGTAAGAGTTGATGAGGACTCTGTTAGATCATCCAAATACTATGGATATGATTTAGATGAACAAAAAGATAGTATAGATAAAAGGAAGAATGGTCAAACACATAATCAAGTTCAAATTGTTCCAGTAAATCAAGAAAGTCAGGAAGGAGAGACAAGCAGAAGTGCAGAAGAAAGAATAGAAGAACCAAAAGTGCGAGAGAATCCTAAAATTTTTAGGTATGTAAAGCTAAATCATTATGAAGATCAAATTATAGGAGATAAGAATAAAGGTGTGCAGACTAGAAGAAGGATTGTAGTAGAGTATAGTCTGATTTCCAAGACTAAGCTTAACGATGTCAATGAAGCTTGTAATGATGAACACTGGATGGGAGCTATGAAGGAATAACTTATGTAGATTGAAAAGAACGATACATGGATTCTTGTTCCCAAACCTAAAGATAAAAATGTGATTGGTACTAAATGGGTCTTTTGGAATAAGTTGAATGAACAAGGTGAAGTGGTTCAAAATAAAGCAAGATTGGTTTATAAAGGGTATTCACAAATGGAAGGTATTGATTTTGAAGAAATATTTGCCCCTGTTGCTAGAATTAAAGTTGTAAGATTATTTCTTGCTTATGCCACATATAAAACCTATCAAATGAATGTGAAGTCAGCCTTTATGAATGGTGAGTTAGAAGAAGAGGTATATGTTGAACAACTGGATGGATTTCAACTAACTAATAAGGAAGACATGGTTTTCCAATTGAAAAAAGCTTTGTATGGACTCAAGCAAGCCCCTAGAGATTGGTATGCTAGACTAGATAAATACTTACTAAAGCTTGGATTCAATAAAGGTATTACTAACAACAACTTGTATTTTAAGTTGGATCATGATAAAGAGTTGGTTATTGGAGTCTTTGTTGATGACATTATTTTTGGAGGTGATGATGATTTATGTATGAAGTTTGTTGATGAAATGAAAAGTGAATTTGAAATGAGTATGATTGGAGAGATGAAGTTCTTTCTGGTATTACAAGTTACTTAGTTAGAAAATGGGATTTTCATATCTCAATCCAAATATGTGAGAGAGTTTTTAAAGAAGTTTTGCATGGAAGAATCAATGCCTGTTGGTACACCCATGGTAACCAGATGCAAGTTAAAAAAAAATGATAATTCTCTTAAGGAAAATCAAACAAGATATAGGCCAATGATTGGTGGATTTCTCTACCTAACTTAGACCAAACCAGACACATGAATGTTGTGTATATGGTTGCTGATATTAAGCTGATCTGAAAGAATCTCATGTGACTGTTGTAAAGATAATTTTTAGATACCTAAAAGGAACAATTGATTTTGGGATTTGGTATCCTAAAGATGATGATCTTACCTTAAGTACCTATACTGATGCAGATTGGGAAAGAGATGAAGATGATAGGAAAAGCACTAGTGGTAGTGCCTTATTCCTAGGGAAGAAGTTGGTGTCTTGGTTGAGTAAAAAGTAGAACTCCATTTCCCTATCTATTGCTAAGGTAGAGTATATTATTGCTGCAAATAACTATACTCAAGTGTTGTGGATGAAACAGATGCTGAAAGATATCAAAGTATTATATGATGAGCCTATTGTCATATACTGTGACAACTCAAGTGCAATAAACATATTGAAGAATCCGGTGCTACACTCTAATACCAAGCATACATCAATCAATTTTCACTTCCCGAGGGAGAAAGTGAGTGAGAAAAAAGTTAGAATGGAGTATGTGCCTACCAAAGAATAGATTACAAAAATTTTCACCAAGCTGTTGCCAAAGGATACTTTTGAGTATCTCACAAGGATGCTAGGGGTGATTACCCCTCCAAATAAGAACTAGAGATGCATTTACTTGCATCAATCTGTGTGCTTCATAGCTATATTCTAATTTGTATTGATGTTTCCATGGATGCTACTCAGGGGGAGTAGTTAGATGTGTAGATATGTGGTTTAGAGCTTGTATGTGGAAAGATAATCCTTATCTTTTCCATTTATGTCAAAAGGGGAGAACAGTCATGTGAAAAACTAGTGATTATATGGGGATAAGAGCCTTGGGAGAAAGATTATGAGTCAGATCCTAAGGGGGAGTAAATGTCAAGAGTTAGTTGCGTTGATGGTGTTTTCACATCATGTGTTGCCATTAATGAAAAAGGGGGAGATTGTTGGATGTTGTGGTTGTGTTGCTGATATGTGGTTGTTATTCATGTCAACACTATTAGCATTAATGTATTGTAGGCTATATATGTTGAGGATATTGAGAAAATTGTTCAAGAAAGAGTTGCAAGTTGATAGTGGAATAGTGAAGGTCATGAAGCTGTCTTGCTCAGTATGTTGATGATCAGTCATTGTGGACTAAAGGGTTTATTGTTGAGTGTATCTAGTTTATCCACCAAAAGTTTCAGAGGTCCACAGGAAGATTTAATCATGTTCTGACATTTTTTTATGGCTTTAGTTAGTGTTCCTGATTGAAGTTGATGTGATTCTAGTAATTTTAGTTGCTACAGATGCTTCTTTGATGATTCTTGATGCTTGTGGATGTTTCTATATCATGCTCTATTCTTGTTGCACATCTGCGTTGATCTGTGTGCTTGTGGTTGGTAATTTTTCTCTTGTGTGTTCGAGTTTTTATGTTCTTGGCCGACATGGTGGTTGTAATGTGTTGTGGATCCTTGGAGATTAAAATTTGAATATTTGGCATGCTTGAGGATATTGCTTTAAGTCTTCATTATGTTGTGGCCAACAGTGTTTGATTCACATTGAAAATTTACTTGTAAATTTGGGCCGACATTGTGTATTTGTTTTATATTTTATTTTGGCTGATGAAGTTGTTAATGCAATTCCATGTTATGGATATATAAGAGTGATTGTTAGTGTGAAGTTAGAGAAAGAAGTAGTGCCAAAAAAGGGCAAGTGTGCAAATAGTGAAAAAATCATTTGATTACAGAGCAGAGTATAAAGAAGTTTGAGCAAAGTGTTAAGGAGTGTTTTTGTGCCTAACCAGAACTGTAATCAAGCTTTTGTAGAAGCTATTTTTTCAGTTCATACCCTGCAGATCTAATCCAAATTGTTGTAAGATAGTGTGGTTTATTTGGGAAATGATCCCTCTTGTATTTGAGTAGTGAGCTCTATGTAGTGTGCTTGCATGCATCTGCATTCCCATTATTCTTCTTTATACTTTTAACAGGGTATAATATTGCAGACTGACATCCACCATGGTTTTTCCCCTAACAGGGTTTCCACGTAAAAAATATTGGTGTTCTCTATGTTTCTGATGTGCTGATTGTTGTGGTTTATTGTTCATTCATCAGATCTGAGATTAAGTTAAGTTTGAAAATTTTAAATATTATGTGACAACTAATTCACCCCCCCTCTCAGTTTTTTGTCCTTGTTTTTCCAACAAAATCATCCTTCGGGGATTCCTTGTTTAGATCACGGAAGTTTGTATAGATATGTATTTGACCATTTGGCTTAGTGACAGGAATGAGGTTTGAAATCCACTCTACATAATCTATAGATCTTATGAACCCTGCATCTAGTAACTTTTTGAGCTCAGCTTTGACTAGCAATGCAATCTGCGAGTGCATCTTTTGTAGCTTTTGTTTGATTGGTTTAGCATCTAGAATTAAGGGTAGATGGTGCAAAACTAATGTTGGATCAATTCTTGGCATATTGGCATAAGACCATGTGAAGTTAATCTTATGTTCCAAGAAGAATTTTTGAAATTCAGGCTTTTCTTCTTTTGTCAAAGAAGCTGCAAAGAGAACCATTTTGGGATCCTCTGGTGTGGCTATATTAACTTCTTTGGTGTCTTCAATGAGAATTGTTGATTTTTCTTGCATAACAGGAAGAAATTCCAATCCTCCATCCTTGGGCACCTTAGAGATGTTTTCACCCTTGGATTCATCCTTTCTTTTTACTTTTGTCTCGTCAGAAGGTGCCTTTTGGTTTTCCCCTAAAGACGTATCTTTTTTGGTTTTATTATTTTTATGACTAGAGGATTGAAAATTTTCCTTGAAGTGTGTTGTAGAATCAAGATCTATAGTGAATCCATCTTTATGTTCCCCACTCGGTATTCCTTCATGGAGTCCCATGAATTCTACAATAGCTTTGTCATTCTGAAAAATGTCCATAGTGGGTGGGCCTTGTTGATCCCAGTCAATGAGTTGTGGGTACATAAGGGAGATTCCATCATCAGTGTTGGTGAAAGGTGGAGACAAGGCTAAAATCATTCAAACTAAGGTTGAAAGGGTAAAGAAATAATTTTCCTCAAAGTCCTAGGTGGATTCCATCTAGTCGTCATCTTCATTAGACTCGGTCAAATTGGGCTCATAGTAAAAGTAGGGGACAAATGAGTGGGAATCATGTTCAATATAAGGGACAAACACATCAAAATCATGGTCACTAGGATCAGGTAGTGGTTTATATTTGTCATCATCATGAGGCCAAAAGAGTCTTAAACAGTCTTCTCTTTTCAATGGGACTTTAGGAGAATCTTTAGGAAGTTCATTGTTAAACATTTATCTAAAATTTTCATCGAAAGAAGGCTCACTTGGTTCTTGAAACATTTCGACAAGCTCATAGTCACTCAAGGATCTTTTAGAACCATATTCCCACTCATGTGAGTTAGTCTCAGTATGGGAGTCTTTGATTGTCTCGACACTTTCAGAATCATTTATGCCCTCACCAAAAAGCACATGGGTATGTTGATCATAAGTTTCAATTAGCTCAAACCCTAACCCAAAATACTTTGGTCTTCCAGAAGGCATTATGGGTTCTCTTCTTCTCGTCTTGTTTATACCAAGGCCACTAGTTCCATCATAACCTTTTTTGTACTAGTAGCAACGGTAGGTCTTCCATGTCTTTGTGAATACAGGCTGATATATCTTCAATGTCCTCTTTATTTAGTTCTCCCCATTTTGTAAAAGTTATTGTTAGAGGAACTTTAAAAATATCTTTAGGCTCTAGTTTGAAACAAGGCCTACCATAAGCTTTTGGAGACTTGGGTATTTTAGTAATACAATATTCAGTGTTCAACTTGTACTCACTGCAACCTTGGTCCTAGATCTTGATGTTCGGATTGGCTCTTGGGATGGTGGAAGGAGATGGTATGGTGGAAGATGAAGGAGTGGATGTGGATGGATTGGTGAGTGTGGATGGATCAATGTATTTGGAAGAAGTGGATGTCAAAGCTTCACAGTTAATTGGTGCTTGGTGTTTAGAAATACCTCTCAATTTGGTGTAATACTAGAAGGGATCAGGATCTCCAGGTATGGTAATTTCAGTGTCATCAAAAGGAAACTTCAAACATTGGTGATAAGTTGATAGTACGACCTTTAAGGCATGGAACAAAGGTCAACCAAGTAAGATGTTGTATGATATCTCAAAATCCAAGACCTGACATGTGGTATCTACAATGACTAACCCTACCCGAATAGGAAGTGTGATAATGCCCCAAGAGGAGAATTCCTCATCATCATAGGCCTTTATGGAAATGATTTTGGTAGCATCCACACATGCATCAGATAATCCTAGTGCTTTGACCAGTTTTAGGGAGAATGTAGTCAATCCGACTCCACCATCTACTAAGACTCATCTAACCTTGTGTTTATGGATGAAGACTTTAATATGTAGTGCATCATTGTGAGATGGTTTAGGTGAGCAATAGTCTTGGTCCAAAAAAGTGATGTGATGGGGAGTAGTCAAGTATCCAACCATGACTTCAAAGTGGTTGACATCAATTTTGGTTGGTACAGAAGACTCCTATAAGACCTTATCAAGTATGGATTTGTGTGCAAGTGAGATGCATAGTAGCTTGAGTATGGAGATTTGAGTGGGTTTTTTACCTAATTGGTCAATAAGATTAAATTATCCTTTGAGTTGTGACTATTTTGTAGAGGGATAGGGTATTGTGATCTTTGGCTATCTAGCAAGAGGACCAACTATTGTGACATTGCCTCTACAGGTGGTGAAATTACACTCTAGAGTATTCTTAATGGTGATAGTATTAATGTGTTCATCAACAGCTCAGAGGTGATTAATGATAGGTCCACTGGAATAGTCAAAAAAAGTGTGAGTGTAATTGGCTCGATTGTTAGTCTTTGGACCAAACATAGAGGGGTTACCTGAACCATGATCTTATAATGTCTTTTTATGAATGGTATGGTTTGAGTTTGAAGAAAATTGTTGACTGTCTAGTTCAATGGTACAATTTTCAATAAGATCTTGTATGAGATTTCTTAACTATCTATGGGAAAAAGTTTTATGCCCCTTTATTTGATGGTAATCACATAATGCATTATCATCCCACCATCATGGCTTGAACTGCCTTGGGTCATATGGTTTAGGATCCTATAATGTGATGACATTGTTTTGGAGGAGCTTCTTGAGGACAACTTCAATTGGTTCACCCAAGGGGGTGTATGTGCATCTCTTTGGAAATTGTCGAGTTTGGAATGGTTTCCCTTGGTTTTTATTGTTATGGATGGCATTTGTTGTAGGCATTGGTGTGGTTAAGGGTGCACTTTGCAGTTGATTTCCTCTAAGTGTGATTGCAGGACCTATCACGTTTACTACTTTAGTGTCAATAACGCCATCATTGGTGATATGTTTTTTTTTGACCTAATATTTTTTTTAGTAGGTCTATTTGGGTTTGTGTTCTTGTTTCCATATTTAAGTTCTCATTTTGCAATTAGAGCCTTTTCAAGTTGAATTCATTTTTTGAAAAAGGTCTGTGAAAGTGGTGCAACAATGAACTTGTAAATTTTATCTCAATGGGCCAACAAGGTTTTGAAAAAATATGTTTACTTTCTTCTTTTCTGGTATCTCGACAGGAAATCAACTTGTCAAACCTCTCCATCTTTCAAAAAATGGAATGAATGTTTCATTGGTGTCTTCTTGGTTCATCTTACATAAATTGGTAATGGTAATGTCAATGTCGATGTTATAGTCATAATTTTATACAAACTTATCAACAAGTTCATCCCATGACTTTATCCCTTTGGGAAAGAGAGAAAGACATTCAAGTGTAGCACTCATGAGACTTCTAGGGAAAATTCTCATCAGCTAGGTATGTTCATATGCAACATCCACAAATTGGTCATAAATTCACTTATATGCTCAAGAGGATTAGTCTTGCCTTTGTATTTGGAGAATTTGGGTACCACATATCCTGGAGGGAACAATGGCATGTGTAAACTCATGTCAAATGGGTATAGACATAAGTCATAGGATGTGTGGGCCTTTTTGTTGGACAATTGCATTTTTTCCACTTGTTTTTGCAAGGAAACAAGTTGAGTTGTGAGTGCATCTACTATAGGGTTGTTTGTGGCATCACACATACTGTTGATGGGTATCCCATGAGTTCCCATTTGTGGTGGTGGTGCATTCTAATTTGGGATGTATTATTGTGGAATGTATGATGCATTTTGGGTTGGAATTTTTTTGTATTGAGAATTTTGAATGGGAATGTGTGGTTGCATATGAATGTGGGATGTGTATGCAGGAATGTGTGTTCCAATAGTGTTAGTTTATATTTGTGGAATATGTTGCCCTTGAATATTTTGATGCCCAAATGGAGTCATGTGTTGTGTTATTTGGTTTCCTTGTCCAAATTGGTGAATGTGGCCATGTGGGATATTTGTGTTTTTCCTTTGGGGGCCATTAGTGTTGGTATTAATTTTTGACAAAGTATTAACATTAGGTTGAGGGCCTTGAATAGTAATTCATCGTTTGTTCCTCCCAAAGGGGTTTGATGAGTTTTTTCCCATGGAATTAGTTGAGGACCCAAGTAAAAGATTTGATGATGTTTTTACCATAACACTAGATGAAGATCCAAATAAAAGGTTTGATGAATTTTTCCCCATTGTATTGGTTGAAGACCCAAAGGTAGCCCCAATAGTTTGTAATGGAGTTGCTGATATTTGTGGGATAGATTGTGATATCGCATGTGCTATGGTAGATGTTCCCACAATAGATGTTGTTTTTATTGTGTTGAACATGTTTTGAGTGGTGGTTCCAATTGAAGTAGCATTGATAGTGTTTGTGGCACTTTGTGTTGTGGCACCAATAGAAGTATTGTTTGCATTATGTTGTGGTGTTGATTGGGGTTGACTAGTTTGTATAGTATGATCAGGAGATGTTGCTCTTAAGGTGTTAATATCAAACCCTCATGGAAATTTAACCCCTTGGTGTAGAAGCATGGCTAGATATCGCTTTGAATCTTGTAAGAGTAATTATTCTATAAAGGAATCCACTTCAGGGTTTTGGGAGGAAGCTTCTAATTCTTCCACGAACACTTCGTTCATTATTTTCTACGAGATCCTGGAACGACCCGATCCTCGACGACCTGATCGAACGACCGATCTGATCTGACCTGACTGATCGACGATCCTGATCGACCGACGACCGGACGTCTGACGCCCGGATCGACGTTTGATCGACGCCTGGATGATGGATTTGATTTGATGCTGACGGATGACGTTTGATGACGATCGCCGACGCCTGATGATCTGACGATGCGCCTGAGTGCCGGACGATAAAAAGACGGATAAATATGGATAAATATGCGGAAAAGGAGGAAAGGATGGATGGAGGGAAGGATGGATGGAAGGATGGATGGATGGATGGAAGGATGGATGGATGGATGGAAGGAGGGAAATATGGAGGGAAGGAAAGGAAGGAAGGAAGGAGGTGGAAGGAGGTGGATGGAGGGAGGGAAGGAGGGAGGGGTGGATGGCTTTCTCAAATTCTCTCCCACTTCCCACCTTCTCTCATCCCACTTCTCTCTCTGCACTCCCAATTCTCCCACTCTCTCAAATAATTTTCTCCCACTCTATTTCTGTCCTCCCACTCTTCACACACCTCCTCCTCTCCCACTCCCTCCCACTCTATCCCACTGCTTCCCCACCACTCCCACTCCCACCCTTTTGTCGCACTCCTCTCCCACTTTTCCTACCCTTCCCACTTTCCCACACCCTTCCCACCCCACTTTCCCACTCTCCCACCCTCTCCCACTCTCCTCACCTCTTCCACTCTCCCACTCTCTTCCTCTCTCCCTCCCAATTTCTCCTAGCCTCTCCTACTCACTCTCACCCTCTCCCATTCTCTACCCTCTCCCACTCTTTGCCCACCTCTCCTACCTCTCCCACCCCCACCCTCTCTCCTACTCTCCCAATCTTCTCCACTTCTTTGCTCTTCCCACCCTTCTCCCACCCCTCTCTCCACTTTCTCCCACCACCTCTCCTCCCACCCTCTTCCACCCTCTCCCACCCTCTCCCACTCTCTCCCACTCACTCCCACCCTCTCCCAATTTCTCTCACCCTCTCCCATTCTCTCTCCCACTCTCTCCATCCCACTCTCCCACTCTCCCACACTCTCTCCCACTCTCTCCCACCTTCTCCCACTCTCTCCCTCTTTGTCCCTCCCAATCTCCAACTCTACCACTCTCATACTCTATCCCACTCTCTCCCACTCTCTCTCCCACCCTCTCCACTCTATCAAAATCCCCCCCACTCTCTCCCACCCTTTCTCCTCCTCTCTCCCAATCTCTCCCACCTCCCACTCTCTACCACTCTCTCGTAATCTATCCCACCCTCTCCAACTCCCTCCCACTCTCTCCCACCCTCTTCCACTCTCTCCCACTCTCTCCCAATCTCTCCCACCCTCTCTTCCACCCTCTCCCACCTCCTCTCCCACTCTTCCACCACCTCTTTCCACCTTCCCACCCTCTCTCCCACCTCTCTTTCCACTCTACCACCCTCCACCACCACTCTTTCCCACCCTCTCCCACCCTCCACTCCCTCCCACTCTCCCACTATCTCTTCCACCCTCTCCCACTCTCCCATTCTCCCACCTCTCTCCCTCCCACTCTCCCACACTCTCTCCCACTCTCTCCCACCCTCTCCTACTCTCTCCCACTCTCTCCCACTCTCTCCCACTCTCTCCCTCCCACTCTCCTAACATCAAAACCATAGGGAAGAATGCAAATATACCTTTTAAATTACAATTACAGTCCAATTAAGATGCACATGAAATAGATAACAAAAATAGAGTATTTAGACACACACATATGAACACCAGATATACGTGGGAAAACCCTTACGAGAGAAAAACCCACCACACCAAGAGAAGTCACTTTGTATTACAGTAACAAATAATTACATACAGAGTTTTGACTTATCTTTCTGATGCCAAATTACAACAGCTTTCACAATGATCAATCTTGTATAGGAACCTTCAAGTTACAATCTTTACAGAATAGAAATCACTCTGATACAATTTGAACTGTTCACACAACTGTTCTTCGAACAAACCAAACCTACGAGCATCTGTAACTTCAAACTATATCCATGTTGTTCCCTGTCTGTCGAGCTTCCTCACAGAACTACCTCAAGGAATTATCTTCTAACAGTTTCCATTTGGATTCTCTGATTGGTCCACACGACACCACATAGGAAGTATTCACGCAGTAAAAAATCTTTAATCTTTGTTGGCATGTCAGTGAGACATTGACCGTGTCTCCCCGATGCCACACACAGCTTAGCATCTGATATCGCCAAGAGTTTTCCATCAGCAGGAGGTTCCACCAAGCTTACAACCATTGCATCGACTTCAACATTTCTATCGAAAGACTTACCGCTCGCCAAGAGGTTACACTGAGACCTCTTAAGTTACACCGAAGCATCCAAACGATCCACAAGACATTCTGCTATTGCCAAGACATCACAGCAAATACTTCATGTTAATCCAAGTGCATCCACTAGTCGGCGAGACTCATCGCTTTCGCCAGGACCTCATACTGAGGTCCATAAGTCACATAGACATGAGTATTCACATCGGCAAGACAATCGTCTTTCGCCGAGACATCTTATCAAGTTCTTTATGTTACTTCGAAGCCTCAAGTCATACTGAATAGTTGGCAAGACTTCTTTCCATCGTTAAGACCTCACAGTGAGATCTTTTGTGCTACCCCGAGTGTACACTATCGGTGAGACATTCCTTATCGATATAAGTCATACCGAAACTCCAAGACTTTCCCCAAAGACTTCATATTAAACACTGTCGGTGAGACATATTACTCGATAAGACTTCTCACCGAGCCACCAAAGGTTATCTCGATGACTCCAATGTATAAGTATTTGGTGAGACATCCATATCGCTGAGAGCTCATAGAGAACATCCAAAACTCTCCCCAATATCCGATTGAATGGCCCGTCGGCTAGAGATCTCCATGAGCGGTGAGAGGTTATAACGAATAAACTATCACAGTTATAGGCACCTTCAGTGAGACTGAAGCAAGGTCACAGCGAAATGTACAAATCACAATGTGTCAAAGCTGCTAGTCAGCCAGACATTAACAATATCACACTGACTTGGCTCCAATAAAGGTTATAGCCTGTGATGATTTAGGCACATATTTCTAATAATGTGTACATACAATCCTACATCCATACAATATACATGCACTGATACATATAGACATACATACATACATAAAAACATGCATACATACATACATACATGACACACCAGCATACATGTACATAAAAACATACAAATATATCAACAAACATTTAATAGAGTGGAATTTAACATAAAGGAAGACATAAAGCGAGTGCATTATAATGCCCTCGCATTATGTCTTGCTTGACATGTACCTCGGATAAGCAAAAAAATGTCAAAACTAGGAAATAACGTGAGCGCATTATAACGCGCTCGTGTTATATCTTGCTTTGGGAATCCCTGAGCCTTAGCATTGGTATTTACCTTGGAATACCAACCCAAAGGCTTGGAGGGTATTCCCAACCACTAGAGATGTGTTTTTACAAATTCTAGAATTTTTCACATAATCGGGTTCGTGCTCACCATCACGATTGCATCTGGTTCAATATCGACAAAATCAAACACATGGGTAATGTTAGGTTCTCTCTTAGCTATCCAACGATGTAATTTTTTTCAATTTTTGACAATGTTAAGCCTTTCATCCATAATTTATTTTGCTTGTATGTCTCTTTTTTTCCAAAAAGTAGTGTTTGGTGTTTTTTTCGTTATAAATTAACCGTTCATCAAAATTTCAAATAAATTACATTTTTAGAAACTAGATTCCATTCTACAATTTTTTTTTAAAAAAGAAAACAATTACTTTCCAAAATTTGTAGGGGGAACACGGCCAAAATTCTTCTTTTCAGGAAGTGCCCACTTAGAAAATTAGTAAAAAATCAAATATTCATTAAAAAATTATCAGAATAATTGGGCATCAACTAGATACTATTAGCTAACTTCTGGCCATAGCGATTTTAAAAATACTACAAAAAAATTCACCGTGCTAGGGTTGTACAAGAGTTGCTTTGTTATGTTTTTATGACAAAAACAACACCAATTTGTGTACGTCCCTCTTTTGAACCCCTTAACCTCAACCATTTTCAAAATAAATTAGTAGTTTAGAAAGTAGACTCGGAGCACTTCGATCCTTGTTTTTGTTCCATCTCAAAATTTTGAGTTAACTATCCTCAATTTCACATCCAAGGTCAGTATTTCCTGATTTCAAAAAAAAGTGGCCACTTAAGCCCCCTTTCTAGGAACCATCTTGGTGCACTTACCCTTGAACAACAATAAAAAGGCTTGTGATTCCAAATTGAGGCTGGCAGTATGGCCAGATAGAATCACAATGAAGAATTCAACTAGAAAATCACCTTTTCAATTGGTTTATGGGACACAAGCAAGGATGCCCATGCAGAACCTTTTACCAGTATATAAGTTTATGCTCCAAAAAGAATTGAATATCCCTGAACCCATGGAAGATAGAATGGAGCAATTGGCAGGATTGTATGAGATTAGAAGCTTGGCCTAAGAGTGTAACACAAAAATGCAGTCACAAATGAAGTACTTGTTTGACAAAAAGGAAAAATAAAGAAAGTTTGAAGTAAATGATATGGTTATATTATGGAATTCCAAATGCTAAGACAAAGGAAAACATGGAAAATTTGAAGCCCTTTGGATAGGACCAATTGTTATTATAGAAAAGGGTGGTGAAGATTCTTACTACCTTCAAAATATGACAAGAAAAGATCAGGAATTACCAATGCATCAAAAATTCTTAAAACACTTCTTTTCTTAAATTATAATATTCCATGCACAATATTTTTAGGTTCCCCTTTCCCCCTATCCCATTTAACTACATTCACCCATGGTTTTCCTCCCAGATATATTTTCTGGATTCTTGCAATGACCTCACATTCATTCATCCCTAGTCAGAGCCACTGTTGGAGCTAAAAATCCACCTTATCATTTTCCATTTCATTCCATCATAATCCCCATTTCCCTTATTTTTTATTGTATTTGACATTAAACATAATTTTTTGTACATAATTGATAAAATAAAGCCTTTGATCATCACTTTGAAATAAATCTCCTTCTTAAGGTACTTCCTCGGTAGCACAAGGTGTGTCGCCAAGACAATACCATATTGAAGAAAGCTTCACCATAGTCTCCTTGAAAATATCAATAAAAGGCCAATGAAAATGTCGATGAGACCCTCATGCTTCAAGGTGACATACTTGAATGTCTCTCCAACAACCCAGAGAGCAATATGTCAAAGAGACCTGGATGTTTTGAAGTGAAAAGTTAACTTGTCTCTTTGAAAAGATATAGTAATGGAAATAATCTAAAATATACAAGATCATTTTGCATTTAGAAAACAAGAAAACATCTCTCAGACATCGAGAGACTATTATAAAATAAATGGTAAGTTACTAACAAAACATAGTCGGGTGAGTACAACAGCAATATCAAAGAGACATTAGTGTGTTGGATGGAGAAGTGAAGAAGTATCTTCAACACTATGAGAACAAGCAAGAGAAAGATTTCAAAGAGACATAAGGGCATCAAACTGAAATTGATAAAAGTCTCTTCAAATTTCTAACAATAGGAACATAGCTACAAGCACATATTGTCAATGAGAATATGGGATATCAAAGAGAGGTAACCATAGGTCTCTCCAAAAATTTAAAGTGGAAAAAGGCATCAGGAAGACACAAAAGGGGATATTCACAAAAACATTGTTAAAAGGAAGAACACGGGTATGTCAAGGAGACATAAGCTCATCAGAAGGAAATGTTCACTAGTCTCATCAACATTCAGATACCAAAAGTATAGGGAAGGAAGAACTTGAAGTACATCCATCGATGAGACCTCGTGGGATCGAGGAGAGAAACTCAAATGTCTCTTTGACATTTTGAAAAGAGATCAAAGACACATCGAAGAAAGAAAAGAAAATTTGTGACAATGTAATTAAGGTCTCTTCGATATTATGAATTAATGTCTCTCTCAGTTGACATGACTAATGAGGTGCTAAAAAAAACACATGTGCAACTAGGAAGAATCTTTGAACTTGAATATGCCATGGAAGATATCATCAAAAATGCAGACACTTATACAAAGATAGGATATATCGAGCATGTGTTGAAAATTAATTTTTTCATCACATGGGTTGAGCAAGGAGTAATAGGTATCAAATTTTGGTAGCCATGGGTGCATTATCATGGAACATGAGTCTTGAACAGGTCTTAGATGATCACAGGCACTTTCTGGATATTAACAGATGGTGGTGCATCCATCAAAAAATTACTAAGTTTTTATGTTTATGTTAATCAAGTTTATTTATCAAATGACAAACATTTTTGTAATGGGTCTATAGCTTGTTGATTCTCGTATAAAATGGGAAACCAATGCCTAGTTTTGGATCATCATCATTATTAGTAGATAGGTTGCATTAGTATGGAACACTCCACTCATCCATCTCCACATTTTGAAGACTTCTTCTATAAATGTACATATTTTGAAGCAATATAATGGAGAAGACTATTCATAATCGGTGATTTACTTCCACTGTTCAATTTTTGTGTTAATATTCATTCTTATATGTTGTTGTGTTTTCTCCAAAGTGTTTTTCCTAAGTTATTCAAATTTATACAATTTATCAGGACACATTTATTGTTGTTGTGTGGTTTTCTTGATTGGGTTCTAGCTAGGGTGAATTAAATTCCTTTCAGATAATTCATATTAATTGGTTCATGCCAGGGATTAAAATCCTTTTGAATTAATTATTTTTATTGGTTTCCATCAAGTTAATAATTAAATATCCTTTCATGATATCACAGTAATTTGGGAGAATAACACTGGGATCAATAAAGAAGAGTACAATAACAAACAAACCTGCATGTTTGTACAAGGTGCAAACATCCAAAGTTCCCAACAAGTTAGAGTTAAGTTGAGAAGTAGATCCACATATCTTACATATCTATCTCCATCATCATCATCCATCCCTTGACTCCATTCACCCAATAGGATTTGGCACTGGTCAAATTTAGAACATTTTATACAAACTTTACTCATACACTTGATTCTTAAGACATTTACAGCAGGAATTAATCATTAGCTTTGCACCTATTTCACTCCCACATGCCATTGTGAATAGATTTCCTAGATTATAAATCACACTTATAACCTTCAAATATTCCTTATCATTTAGGTGCACCTGCCTAATTCTAGAAGAGCCTAAAGAGCATGGGGTCATCAACTAGATTCACCTCGTTTGTTAGCCAAGAATATACTAAGAGATTAGCACCCTCTTATGGTTCAAAAACATTCATTTTTGAGACCTAATAGGTTGTTCAAAAAAAACATCCCAATCATTACAAGATGTATTATTATTTTCTTTTTTTATACCATCTATATTTATTTGATCAAGTCTGGAAAAAGTACCATCACATAGTCTAGTTAGGAAATCACTTCCAAACTACTCTATCATTTCTCCAATCACTAAAAGCCATTGATATATGCACTCAAGGTTAGGGGTCTTCAATTTAGCTAGCATCATACTCAGAACTAGCTCAAGTCTTTCATGGAAAACATCAATACATACTAATTCATTAGGTCTTTTTAATACTAGTATAGCAAATAGAATTTTCATGAATCTATCATAAAATTCATAGGAGGATTCACCCTCAAATATCTTTATATCACACAATGCATCAATAGGTGACATGAATTCAACTTTTTGTTTAAACTTCTCTTCAAATCCTTCTTGGATATGTAGATATCTATTCTCAAATAGACACACATTGTCTATTGATTATTCCTTCAAACCGGTCAATGAAAAGTATTCTGAGCTTACACCATGAACATATGGAATACATTGGTAAACTAGAAACTAATATTAAACATCATTTTAAAAATTTCTTAGAAAAAATATCATAATAACATCATCTTCTTCTACTTGACAGTCTTCCATCAAATTAATAAAATTTTGTAAATGTTGTGATGCTGATTCTTTGAGATCTCCTATGAACTTAGGTAAGTATTCATTAATGTGTCTTGGGATAGAGTGCGGATAGCCTTGGATTTTATTGAAATCTAAAGGGTTGTATCTTTTATTATAGAACATCTTTATTTGAGGATATGGTTGTATTTTAGGCATGACATTAAAGCTTATAGAGGGAGAACTAGAATAGTTACACATCTATGAAAATATAAATCTATTCCCTCTACAACTATTTACCTCTCAATATCCCTTTGTCCCTTTGCAATGCTTATTTTCACTCAATAGGGAACCAAATTTATCTTCAGACTTTTGAAAACATGGTTCTCATATATAGACATATTCCTTATGAAAACCATAACATAAAGATACCTAGATATGTTGCAGTTGCTATAAATTTTCCTTCCTGACTAGAAATATTTCTAGATATGAATTTTTATATATATATTTATTAGGTTCTTTGGTTAGAGTCACCACCTCTCTTCATAGAGGACTAAACTTCAAGCAATATGAATTTCTTTCAGAGATTAATTTTATTCTACGTCTTCTCCAACAATAGGATGACACCTAAATTATTTTAAATCTACTACAACACAACCCCTTTCAGGTCTAAAACTTCAATATTTGAACCAGATGCTCAGACTCATCAAATTCTTTGATTCTTTGCTCATAGATCTGTCACTATCCCTAGTAGAGTTTCCAATATGTTGGTGTTTTTTAAATACCAAATTGATCTCTCAAATAACCTATAGAATTTACATCTTCCAATGGTTAGCTATTTGGAGGGATTGGCCAATGAACGAGTGAAATTTATAATAACCTTCCTCCTACACTTTGGTCTCTACAAAACCTAGAAGGGTGGTCTCATACAATGCAACTAGGATTATGTGTGCTAATTACCCATGTGAATTGCAAATAAAAGATGGATTCTCATTAATTTGCTCAATAGATGGAAATTTTCAAGGGGTTGGCTACTCCTTTACAATGTTCAATAATCTAGAGCCTGACAATATGTAACTTTCAACAAACTTTATCAAATGAGACTTGATAGAAGATGGATTTTATAAATTTGTTTTATAATTGAAGTGAATGATTCCTAGGAATTGTAATTTCAAACACAACTACTATATCAGTGCCTAATCCTAGGGTGAGGAGTCAATTCCACTACAAATCATACAATCTGACAACATATAACCCTAGTATTCATGAGTAATTACACAATTTCATTACAATGTATACACTTTGTGTTCAAAACTCATAACTAATCAAATCCAAATAATATTCACACAAATCTATGGTCTAATTAAAGTAATTTAACTAACTCTTTGAACTAGAACCATAATCAAAGAATACACCATTTGGAAAGCAATGGGGACTAATGAAAGAGAATTGATCATATTCTTATTAATAATCAGTGCAAGTACTACAATGGAGAGAAAATGAGCTCAAAACTTTAAACAATATCTATTTAGAAATATTGGAGCTGCCATACAGTAAGACAATTTATAGATAAGATTCAATTCAACAACCTAGAACCAGACTCAAGCTATGTTCTTTGTGCTTACATTACAATCTCAATATGGAAATTAGTTGAACAACAACCCCCTTTACAATGAAACAAATTATCATTTAAGAGAATGGAGAAGACCTAAAATCAATCCATGGTGACACATGGCATACCTCAACACCCTTGATCTGCAACCAACTAGAATTTAGAAGAAACTTGTCACTCTTTATTTTCCCTCTCTTTTTTGCAACTAAAGTTGATTTGGCCTTTTCAATTTGTGAATCTCATGTAACCATTTTACCTCACTAGTAGTTAAAACATGATGTGAATCCTTCATTTTAACCACTAAATCTTTCATTTTAAGCTACATTTAGTTTGAAATTTTTTCAAACATTTATTTGGTGACCATTTAAATGCATATTCAACTTACAAAAAAAAGACTATTGAAGCACTCAAAACATTTGTTAGACATCATAAAATTCATTTGGATTTTCCTTTTCTCATTAGAAACTTAAAAACATTTGAAACACCATTATAACTAATACCCAACTGCTAGATTTGATTGTTGGCTCATGAAAAAATATTATTCGGCATTTTTACCTCATAGGAAACCAAAAAATACATAAAACTTTTCCCAAATTGCTTCCTAAACATGAAAAATGCTCCATGAGGTTGAAGAAACATTTTCTAACCCATAGAAATATTTAAAAATCTGCCCCAAGCTAAAAAATGTGAAAATGTTTTATTTTCTATTTCCAACACAATGAAAATTCCTTTGAGAGTCTCTCCATGTGGCACATAATCACTTCATTGCATCATATTGGTGCATTTCATTTTGGAGACAAGCAAGAACCTTCAAATGTGCGATGTGAGGTGAGAATAATAATGTGAAGGAAACAAATTTAATGTTTCTAATATGCACGTGAAATATTTTCAACTACTAAATATTTTATTATCTTTCCCCAATGACATTCTCATTGCTTCTCTACTATACATCACTTTTTTGAACACTTTTTTCCTACTCAACAATGTGATGAGGGAGAGCCATCACAATAGTAAAGGTTGTCTCTATTTTAAACCCACTCCTCTCATCCAAAACAAAGATGCACACTAGAAAATATTTCAAACATTAGACATCATGTTAACTCCTTTGACCAATAGGATGTAAGAATTAAGGTTTCCAATGTGAATATAAGCCATCACATTGAAATAAGCCATTGTTGATTTGAATTTATTTGCTCACTTCAATTTGTGATGAGTGATGAGGACTACCATTAAAATGGTTTGAAACTTCAATGGTTTCCCATGAACTTCATTGGCCAATAGAAAAGAAGAATTAAAACTCCTTTGACTCCCCTTCAAATGTTGAAATATTAATGCCACAAAGTTATTTAAAAAAAAAATTAAAATGTTTCAATATGAACATTTTAAAACATGAGAATTAGGAAAAAAAATTAATTTTGCTTGTCGACCAAATGGTGAAATTTCTTTGTGCACAAATAGTAACCCTAGAGCTAAGATTTTTTGAGAATGTCCATAATCAATTAAATAAAACATGGTTTTTTCATTAGATCTTTCCCAACTATCAAAAATTAGGTACCTTCTTTGTAAACAACCCCGCTAGACGTGTTCGCCACAACCAAAATACATTAAGATAATGTGTCAATTGACCTTAGATTTTGATGAAATTGGGAATGAAGAGGTTTTAGACCAAACTCTAAAATTGGTTACCCTCAAAATTTTAAAAATTGTATCTTTTTAGAACACCAAATCTAGCTCGGTTGTTGTCAGAAACACATTAATTAGCCCATCAGAACTCATCCAGGAAGTGAAAAACTAAGCAGTCATACTACCATATGAATCAACAAGCTTTCCAGACCATATATATTTGAATGAAAACCTTTGAATTGCAAAATTTTTATCCATGAAATGGGCTTTGTGGTAGATTTAGCAAGATGCAGACCTAATCTCTATCAACACATTAAGAGGGTGTAGGCACTTCAAATTTGGAAAATTTGAAGGTTCCATCATCTTATACACACACATATGTTTTATTCTTTCTTAAATTTAGAGAGGCTTTAAAATTTTGGTGTTTACGATATAAAATATTTAAAGAAATTCTTTGTGAGTATTTAAATATTTGAAGAAGAATTTGTAGTGACATGAGACCATGTTATTTGAAAATATTGTCTCAAAATTCGAATTATGTTTTAATGTAAATGATATTATTGAAATTAAAAATAAAGGAATAAAATATACAAACAAACCATAATGGATCCTACATAGAGAAACTTTGATCTCTACTAATGAGATGAGAAATGTCATTTATCAATCATCTTCAATGGTGAATGAAAAATTATAGTGTTTTCAAAAGGTTACATAAATTATAGGTGTGTTAGAATTGTGAATAAACACAATACACAAGATCAAGCAATGAACAAAAACACCTTCCATGCAAAGAGAGTTTCAAATAATGATTTACTATCCTCAAAAAGAAAAACTTATAGAATGGACCTCAAGAATCTTCAAAGAGATCTTTAGGATTATACAATGAGGGTGAGGTCTTTATAGGAGCAACCCTAAATGGTAAAGGGATTAGATCATGACAAGTTTTTCCATCCTATGTGATGAGATAGAATGATCTAATAATAGCTCACTCTAGTTAACAAAAAAAATCACTTTGAAGTTTAGTTTAAGTGCATGAGAATACATTAGACTAATAACCAATTAAATATTAATTAATTATTAGCTAATGCATGATTACTCTAACACCCCCTCTTAAGATGAACTTAGGGAGTAGCTAAACACCCTAAAAAATAAATGCATAAAAAAAAATGTATGATGGGTCCTAGCAAACAAGGCCTGGTGAGGTACACCCATGTACAAAAAATATATTCTCAAAAGGAGAAAACCTCATGAGAAAAAATCATCTCCAAAAGAGAGAAAGGTGAATGAAAGACTGAAAAAACCTCCAAACCAATGTCCCAAAAGTAATGAGAACGTCACTAAATCATGAAGAAGCTATAGATAATTGTCATGGATGACTACTATACTACTTAAATAAAGAACCTCCTCTGAAAAAGATGATGATCAAGATCAAGAAGAAAATAATCTGCATGAGTGCTCCTAATGACACTATTTGAATCATATGGAAAACAAAGGAAAATTTATGGAACACAAAGATGCAAATGGCACAAGTACTACTAGTATAAATAAAACATTGATCAAGTTAAAATGGAAGGTCATCTCCATAAACAAGAATGCAAGAGTGTCCATATGGTAAATGCTCCATCTAAATGAAATGTATGGGAAAAAAATTGTTGCATTTTCCTAATACATAGGAACAAGAAATAGATACATAGATCACTCCAAAATGAAATAAGGAAGAATTAGCACCAACAATAGAAACCCCCCATAATACAAAAGGGGGAGCTACGATAGGTCCACTAAAACTATGTGTTACCAAGAAGTGTATGTAGGAGAACAAACATAATCTAAATGTGTACATGAAAGTACCTACAAATAAAAAGGGTGTGCAAACAAGGCACACACACATAAGGCAAGAATCACTAGGATTCTATGTTGTCATGGAAGGAACACTCACTTGACAAAAGTGTGATGGAAAAAAAAAGGCACTCACAACCCACCCATGCAACTTTATAACATATTGTGTGTACAAAAGGCACAATAGGATGTGTTAAATTCTTTAAAAAAATACACCAAAATTGCAATGTCCCCTTTTCTAAAAATAGCATTTACTATTTTTAAGAATTTTAGTAAACCTGATTCCCTAAAAATAGTAAGTCAGGACCTAGGGATAAACTGGAAAAGTAGGTCTTTCAAATTATATTAATTAAATTAGTCATATTGACAAATGAAAATATTTGTGAAATATTAATGGGGTCCAAGGTAGGCATGGGTTTCTTGGAAAAAGGAAAGTGACATGTAATTTGGTAGTTTGGAATTAGAATGTTTCTTGGTGTCTTCATTTTTGACAAGTGGGATCTATAATCTTGATATGCAAGCATCACTTTCCTTGGGAATTTGAATTTGGGTGCTAAAGTTGGTATTAGAAAGGATTTTGATATATAATTATTTGGTCTTCCAAATTGAATTCATTCTATGCATGTTTTATCTTCATAGGATTGTGACTTTTCTTCAGAGGTTGGTAAACCAATGAAGAAAGGATCTCTAAGGCTAGTAAATCAAGGGGATTGGGGGTTAGAGATAGTGGTTTTGAGGGTCTCTAGGTGCAATTTCATCTAGATATTTCCATTGTGTCGAATGCTCTTCAATTTGGTATTTTATTCGCAAAATTTTGGTATGGGTTTGTTAATTTAAGATTGTATTTTAGATTTCACCATTGTGTGGTTGTATAATGTAGAATAACTCCATGTATAAGAGTCATTTCTTGATATATTTTCTTCCAAGATCAATTATTTGATAGTTGGTGAGTGGTGTGATGACTGTTTCAATTTAGAGTGTGATTGAGGCTTCCAAATTCAAGATTTGGCTCTAGTTTTAGTGTGCATCTTCCATCTATATTGGGTTGCTAAATGTGGTTTCTATTGTAAGCAGCATATTTAAGCATTTATTATATGTATTATGAAGCATACTGTTGTTACTTTTTGTAATTAAGAAGTGTGGTAATTTTGTACGAAGTTGGCTTAAGTTACAGTGACTGTTTTGGGTATTTAGTTAGAAATTTGTGTGTAACTTGATACAACTATTCATGGTTGTTATCTGCTATATATGAAAGAAAATATAATTTAAATCCATGTGAAATCCAATTATAAATCATTCTATCTCAATTGCACTTCACCCAATTTCCAATTTTATGCATATTGGTGTTGTTTCCAAAACACCCAATTTGACTTATCATAAATTTGATAGAAATTGAGATTTTATATTTTAAGATAAGTTTATTTTGTGAAAATCCCAAGATATTCTAGATTTGGACAATTAATTTGTGGAATTTCATAAAATTAATTAAAATTGAGATTTATTTTAATTTGGGACATTACAATGGTATTAGACCCATGATCTTTCTAACTTGAGGGTTTGATCATATTTTGAAAAAGGAAAGAGGAGTTAAAATATTGCTAATGTTGGGGATACTCCTATGTCCATTTTCCTTCTAGATTGCATAGAATATTTGGCAAGAAATCTAGCAGCCATCAAAGAAACTTATGCTAATCAAGATGAAGGATTTAAAAATTTAGTCCCATATAGTGATTATATCACTTACATGCAAGACATGATGGCCATAAAGGGTCATAGATAACTTTCAAATTCTAGTGGAAGAAATATCGAGAGAAAAATCATAAAATCTTCAACTCCAATTTTTTATGGAAAATATAAGATCTCGGTTAGAGCTTGGTTATTTAAGATGAACTTAGGGATTAATTAAACACCCTAAAAAGAAATGCATAAAAAGAAAAGAATGCATGATGGGTCCTAGAAAACAAGGAGCTCAATTTTTCCTATGTTGATTTTCAAACAATGAAGAACACCTTGGAAGAAATCAAATTAGCTTATTTGCACTTGTTACATGGTAGAGATAGGGCTAAGAATTTTGTAGTTCAGACCTTGTCCATGACTAAAAAATTAATGGGAGAAGTTGGTGATCTTACTAATAAGCTTAAATATAGAAAGCTTACTTTGAAAAGTTTCCAAGAGGTACTTCTAGACGAAGGTAATCAACTCTATGAGGATCAAAATTTTAGGGAAAGGACCAAGGAGGATGAAAAAGTAATGGAGTTAGATTGCATCCTTGAGGAGCATGACCTGGCACATTCAAATAGTATGAGTTTGTACAAGCAAGAGGATGGACCTAATATTCAACTTGTTGTTGATCCTTTAGTTGAGATATATGCTAATTTGACTCACGATAATATTTTGTTTGGGTTGGGTAATGAATATTTAACCAATTGCATTAATGAGATTGGACTTGATTGCAAGATTCATGACCTAGGTGTCATTTATTACTATGAGATGTTGTCTCAAGATCAAAGAAATAGGTCAACCTCCAATGTTAGTACTACTTTCCACTTTCATATTAGCTTGTACATGACTTCAGATCCTGATCTGTAGATGAGTTGGATGGAATTTTTAGCCCAACAACTAAATAGTTCTTGTCTCAGTTTGGATGGTAGAGGTAATTTGACCATAAAATATGATCCTACTGTTGCTTCCAAACTCATCTCTCCTAGATTTTTAGTTAGATTTCATATTATTCAATGTAGCCCTTATATCTTTTCATTTGTTATAGATACATCCTTTCATGAGTAGATTGATGTTGAGAATTGGCAGAATTTTGGGTAGTTGGTTGATGGTGACAAAAAAAACATTTCTTGGTTGGTGGATTTTAGAAACACGGTTGTGATTGAATTGCTCCATATTTTTGGAAATGATGTATTTTATGCTTTATGGTTGAACAAGATGTTTGGTGTTTTTCCCAAGATTGTGATTGGTAGTATTTTTTCTCATGTGGTTTTCTCTAAGTTTCTTTGGCAAGACATATTCAATGATAGGGATTTCAATATTGGTTTGGATGGTTTTCTTTTTTGGATTTTCCAAATGAGGAGATTTTAGTTGGAGCGTGATGATTTGTTAGAGGAAGAGTCTCATCTTGGTGATTAGGAGGAATGGATACAATTATAGGAGTATTGTCACACCACTCTCCATTATATATCCATTGGTTTATCTCCAATTTAGACTCTCTATAGTTATGATGCCCTCCCTTTGGTTGAGTTATCATTTTCACATGGTAGAGATCCCAAAATTATTGAATTTTTCTAACAAAGTTAGGAGATCTGAGGTTATTTGACGACATTTTACATCATGCACAGGATCAACAAAAATTGTATATAGATAGGATGAAAATGGATATATTTTTTGAGGTTGATGTTTTCCTTGATGTGCATTCTAGTTTCTAGAGTGGAGGTTACTTTGGGTTGTGGCCTTATAATCAAAATTTCTTGAAGAGAGAAAGAGTGGATGATATCAATGGATTTTACAAAGTCATCAGGAAGGAATGAGAAGAAGCTTGTGAGTTTGATATGCCCCAACTTGAAGAATAGACAAAGTCTTTCATGTTACATGTTTCTAGAAAGTGTTGGTACATAAAAATATGTTTTTCTTAATTTTCCACCATTAGACGATGAGGGAAAGTAGGATGGGATACTTGAAAGAGTTTGGGTAACAAGAGAGAATCTAAGAAACAAAGGTATCAACGAACACTCAATCAAATGGAAAGATTTCCCTAGTGGAGATGCAACATGGGTAGAGATAGAAGATCATTTCCATACAAGCCTTCATTTCTTGAGGGAAATCAATCTTGGGAAGAGAGGAATTGTAATGCCCCTTTTTTAAAAATAGTATTTAATATTTTTAGTAAACCTAGTTTCCTAAAAATAGTAAGTCAAGACTTGCAGATAAATTGGAAAAGTTGGCTTTTCAAATTATATTAATTAGATCAGTCATCTTGATAAATGAATTAATATTTTTGAAATATTAATGGGTGTTGTAGTCTAGTTGTAATTGATTTCAAAAGAGTGAGTATTGATTGTCATTGATGTCAAATGTATATTGGAGTTGGCTGCAGTTTGGTTGGTAGTCTTTGCAGTCTAGCTTATTGATTGCAAGAGTCTTTGAGAAATGCTCTACATTTCTCTGTTGGTGATGTTTTCCTCATATGGTTCAAAATTTGGCTTCATACGTTGTTAGAGCATGTGTGATTCAATTTTCATGTTGTTTGGATTACTAGAAAGGTGTTTTGTAAGTAACAGTTTGAAGATAGTGTTGTTTCTATGAGGATGCTCATGGGTGCTAGCAAGAAGATGAGTCCACTTATTGTCCAAAAAGTGGAAGTGTTTTCACCGATTTTCAAAATTTGTCACATTTTACCTTAAAATTTGAAGCAATTAGAGATGGAATCTTAAAAAAATCAGTAATCATAAAATATAGTACTCGGAGTCTAGTTTCCAAATATGTAATTTATTTTAATACCCAAAGCATACAAATTGATTTTCAATAGGCGTTTCTAAAAAACATTGTTTAAAAGTCATTTTTTTACAATACCATGCACATGTACGTCATCCATATTTGAACTAAATAATCATATTTTTTAAAATCCTTTTGGGAAAATATTTGTAACACACTAAAGAATGCTCCCAAAAAAATTGTAATTTTTTTGAATTTCCTTTGTTAATTTTGTATTGGTCATATTTGTTGTTTTGAAAAATTGTAATGTACATCACGCATAAGATGACCTAAACTTATCATTTTTTTATTTTTTTTATAAAAAAAATAATTATCTGACGTACGCTTTCATACAATTCATTCTTCAAAAAAATATTTTAATAAAAATTATTAAAATACTAAAAACACTGATATTTCAAGTTCTGTTTCATCAAAAATTAATTGAAAAATAGAAAAAATAATCAAATTGTAAAATAATTTACATATTTGGAATCTACATGTTGAATGAACAATACAACTGAGAGTGGGATGAATAATTTGTAGCAAATTAAAACATCAAAACCCTCAATAGTAATCAAATCTACATGCATTCATTAAACCCTTATTCTGTTAGAGCAATTCATCATGAAATCCAAATAAGATAAATTGAAATAATAGCACCATACACAACAAAACACCATATTTACGTGGAAAACCCAATGAAGGAAAAACCATGATGAGGATTAGCTCACAGTATAAGTAATTGCAAAATAATACAAGGGCTCACAACTAGAATAGGACACACTATCTAAAAAGGTTCATTGCCACAGAAAGAAACAAAGAAGATAGAAGAGAAATGTTACATAGAGAAAAAATTCTCAATGCAATAAGGAATCCACCACAATTGCTCCAACACTTTCACAACCTTACATGAAATATTTTAGGAACCTTCAGATTACTACTTTCAAGGATCCAATACTTTGAAATTTGTACTGCTCTACTCAAATTCACATAGCATATATCACTTGCATTGGTCTCACATACATCTTGATTCTCTCTTGCATCTAACAACAACCTTATTCTTATTTATATGAATCTCAACCATGAAAACCTTCTCCAAGGTCGACAACTATCCATTACATTTGAAATTTCAAATTAGTTGGGCACCTAAAAATTCCCACGATGGATAGGAATGAAGGAGACCCATATAAATCCTTAATTAGGACCCAAATAGGTCCTAACACACCTCAACATTATTTCATAAGCTTCTCATGTAGTGCTAACACAAGTTCAGCCAATACCTATGATAAACACCATAAAACATTAAGTACACACTTAGATCAATATGAAACTTTTAGACAAAAAAAATCACTTGAAAACAATCTAGAATAATCCTCGAATCACCTAAGATCCAACAAATACTTCATCCAAACTCATCATAGAAATGTTGAACAACTCAAAACATTCAATTAACCTTATTCACACACAGATGCATGAAACACACACTATAATGTACCAAATCAAGTGAAACCTTGAATTATGAAAGATAAAAATATTATAAGCAACTTCCCAAATCGACACAACCTGAAGTCAAATTGTAGAGAAACATGAAGCAAATTCATTTCTCCCAAACCATAAAAAATATCTTTGAGAAATTGGTTCACACACTAGTGAAAATATCTCACACTGTATAACGATCCAGAAACCAAAATTCTAGATATAGAAACTACTAACAACCTTGAACAACATATCAAATCTACACAGGCATAGCATCAACACATAAGAATGTGGAGAACATCCCAGAGCATAGTCTAAACACTTGTACACCACTATTTTCTCTATTTATCAAATTTTCTAAAAAGAACTTGGAAACCAAGTACCAAAGGCATCATCTCAACACATTACTTCATTCCAACACATCTCCAAACACTACAACATAAAGATAGCTCCATGTACTCACAACACTTCTTCAATATCTCAACTACACATGCACAACCTGCAACAACCTATTTTCCTCTTTTACACAATTTTCTCAGTATCCTCAACATGCAACAAACTTCCGTAGCACATTTTTGACATCAATGATAACACCAACTTGTAGGAATCCTATTGAAATCAATGAAAAAACCTTCATACTTGAAATAATGCCTCCCTTTGTCATTGATGGTAATGTTGAATACCCAAGATATTGAGAGGGGGGTGAATTAGTATCTTCTTAAACATATTGAACAAACACCATCCAATTACTCCAATGCATATAATAGTAAAAATGAGAAAGAGCATTAACAAGAACATAAAAGCACACATCACATGAACACCAACATTTTTATGTGGAAAACCCAAAATGGGAAAAACCATGGTGAGGATTATCTCACAATATAGTATAACCGGTTATAAGATATTACAAAGGGTGGCTCACTACTAGGACTCATGGTCCAAAATGGGAGGCTCACTACCTACAAAATTACAATAACAAAATGGTTTACAGCTAGAATATGAACTAATAAAGTTACACCTAACAAGTGTTGATTTAGTTCCTTCAATGCTTCGTAAACTGACTTTACACACATAATCATCTTCACATACTTGGCTATCTTCATGCACTTCACTTCATACTTCACTTCAACAATCTCAAAGCTATCCAATATATATATCTAATTCATCTGCAAACATCAATTAGGTCAACCTAATTAGATGCAACCCTTACTCACCAAAAAGATAACTGTAAGCTTCAAGTATGTACAAAATATTTCCAAACACAATTCAAGTGTGTAGCATGCTACAACATGTCAGCATGAACCTAAGATAGGTCACACATACATCTGTAATATAAAAATTAATCCATTCCAACATCAACTATACATTAGGTCAGCCAGGGATAGACCTAATAACAAAACTTAACAACAGAATAATGCCAACTCGCCATATGAGCACCTAAACACATGAGATTTTGAACTTACAAGCTTCCAACATCCAAAAACCATTTCCCAAAACCACAAGAAATTATAATCATCAGCGGAGGATTGAAAAATAAAATACTAGAGTATAATGACTACATATCGATTTAGAATACCAAATCAAACTTGAACTAAACCTTGCAGTTGCAACTCATATAACATGGCGAAATCAGTGACAACACAAAAATTGCATAAAGAGATGTTCTTCATTCTTCCAACAATCTCCCCCTTTTTCATTGATGGAAACATGTGCCAAAGGAATTTACAAACCTCCTATGTACAATAATCTCCCCTTTTCTCTCCCCTTTGACATCAAGGACAAAGGGCAGTCGAAAAAGTATGAAAACTGAAAAACACTACCCGATGAAGGTGAGCCTTGAAGCTCTTTGAGAATAACTTGCCATGTAGCCTTACCATTCTCCCAACTCTTCTTAGTAGACATCAACATCCTGTTTAGAGATTCTAGTTCCATCAAACTTTCTTCTACATCATCTAGAGTACCAAGAGTTAGATTGATCTTCTTTATTTTTTTTGCATTTGCTAAAGCATTGGAAACTGGAGTGTACTCCATTTTCACAAGGTCACCTAGCTGACTAAATCTTCTGATGATATCCTCCTTCTACTTTTGTAGAATAAATAATATTTATTTATGAGAAGAGATAACATTCTAGGTTGTCCTCTCTCTATATTTGGATGCATTGTAAGTACTAGAGACGACAATCAACTAGGACTCAATAGAGTCCATGAGATCCTTGATATTCTGAGTGGCATATGGCCACTTAATGCAATAAGAAAATATAGTATTTTCTTTAGACTCACAAGCCTGCACAACTTCCATATTCTTTTCAACATTGGTGTGTGCCAAGGAAAACTTATCATGAAGTGGAAAAATCCTTTTCTCTACCAATTTCTCTTCAACCTCTTTCCTTGTCCTCTCACCAAGTCTGGAGGCATACTCATTAAAGGAGTCCAATAGGAATTTTAGATTCTCCACCAGAGTGAGAGAAGTATCCATTGATGTACCAGGGGTGGCCTCCTACAAATGTTTGATGACATCATCAATAAGCTCTATCCCCTTCTGATGTGTTTCTAGAATTTCCTTTCTTCCAGATGCATGCAATGAATCCCCTAACACCAATTTATGAACAAGAGAAATATTATCCAGATCAACACTGCCTTGAATCATGGGGAGTTGTAGATGTTCCAAAGGAATCACTGGCTGGAAATTGATCTTCTTGGATAACAATCCTTTCAAAACATCATTGCCAGAGGAGGATTCTCTGGGGGACCTTTGATCTTCTTCATTCTTCTTGACAAATTCCCCATTTCTTTCTTCTTCCTCTACATTTCCTTCTTCCTTTTTTTCTACCTTTTCATCTTCCTCTATTTTCTCTTCTTCTCCTTTTCCATCTTCTTCTTTTTCATCTTTATCTCTTTATCCTTCATCCCTTTCACCTTCATCTTTATCATTTTATTCTTCAGTATGCTCTAAAGGGACAACATCATGCTTCTCTGATTTAGCTTCTTCCTCATTTTATTTCTCTATCTCTAGAGGGATATCTACATCCTTTGTTTTTGGAGGAATGTCTATATCACATTTACCAGAAGGAATGTCTTCCTTAACCTCTGAAGAAATGTCTTCTCTTGACTTAGGTGCAGAACTGGATGGGAGTGCACCAAACATGTCGTATTTCTCAGCCATACCCCTGATGGCTTCTATAGTTTATTTCCTTTTTTTTTTAATCTTCGTCTTGTCCTTTTTCATCAAATTATTTACTCTTTTCTTCATCCAAAACATCTTCAAGCATACCTTCTTTAGGGTTTCCAAATCATTTGGGGTCAAAGAGGACCCAATTTTCTCAAATGCATCATTACTTATCTTCTCTTCCAGCTCAATAGCCTTTCATCCCCTTTTCATCAGGGCTTCCCACAATTTTTCTAGCACAGTGTTCTTGAAATAATCCCAACTAACTTCAAAAGTGATAACATACTGAATAATAGAAAAAAGTAATGTTTTTCTGTCCTCTCTACCTACTTGATCATAATATTTTGTTGTAGGTTGCAACATATCTTCAAAATGTATCAAGATATTTACCAAAGCCTCTAATATAAGAGGGGAACTAGGTCTTACTAGAAAGGATTTTTTTTTCCTAGTTTGGAGATACCTCTTCTAACATCTTAGCCTTCCTTGATTCTGGTTTAGTGTGAAAATAAACACCAAAATCCTATTCTTCATCTTCTTTAGAGGATGATACATAATGATATCTTTTAGAACCAACACTTTCTTCCTATGAAGTGTTGGATATTGTTGATATGTGGTTGTCATTGATGTCAACACTATTGGAATTAATGTCTTTAAGGTTGTATATGTTGAGGATATTGAGAAAATTGTAATAAAATAAGTTACAGGTTGTCGGTGATGCAATGAAGTTCAGTATGGTGGCTAACTCAATATATTGATGACAAGACATTATGGATTAAAGGGTTTGTTGATAAGTATATCTAGTTTATCCACATGAATTTTTAGAGGTTCGCATGAAGATTTGATTGAGTTATGAGTATTTGTGTTCTAACTGTTGTTTTGTTGCTTTAGTTGGTGTTCCTGAAAGAAGATGATGTGATTCTAGTAATTTGAGTTGTTGCAGATACTTCTGTGGTGATTCATGATGATTGTGGATGTTTCTAGATCGTGCTCTATCTATGTTGTTGGTCTGCATTGATCATTGTGCTCGTGATTGGTGATTTTCTTCTATGAGTTCATGTTTTTCATGATCATAGATGACAGGGTGATTGTAGCATGTTGTAGATCTTTGAGGCATAATCTTGAAGGTGTTTCATATTTGAGGATGTTGTTTTGGGTCCTTACTATGTTGTGCCTGACATTGTTTGGTTCGCATTGATAAATTTTTTATTGATTTGGGCCAAAATTTTGTACACATTTCATATTTTTTTTGGGCCAACATGTAGTTGATGTTATCCTTAGTTACAAATATATATGATCAATTGTTTATACCATTTGATGGTGTGGTGTGCGATGTATGATGCGTGCTAAGTGCAAATAATGTTCTAATCTTTCAAAGGTAGAAGTAAAGTGTGAAGAAGAGTTTATGTGCTTAACCAAAATTGTAATAAGGCATTAGAAGATGTTATTTTCTTAGTTCAAAATCTTCCAGATGTAATTTGAATGTGACTATAAGACAGTGAATCTTCTTTTGGGCAGTAAGTCTTTTGTATTTGAGTAATGAGCTCTAGGTAGTGTGTTTGAATGCATGTACATTCCCAATTTGTAATACTTTTAATAGAGTATAATCTTGTGGACTAACCTCCACTGTGGTTTTTCCCTAACAGGGTTTCCACGTAAAAAAAATATTAGTGTTATGTGTGTTTTTGATGTGGTGATGGTTTATACTTTCATGCTTATTTATTAGATATGAGAATAAGTTTGATATTTATAATTTTTGTGATAGCTTATTCACCCCTCACTCTCAGTTATCTTCCCTTGTGTTGCCAACAATTGGTATCAGAGAAAGTTCCTCAAAAGAATTTTAATAGCTTGAGGTGATCTAGGATGGCGACATAAAAGAAGGATAATTCAAGATTTAATGGAACTAACTATTCTCTGTGGAAGACTTAAATGGAGTGTCATCTAAGATGCATTGGTGAACCTTACTGGACGATTACAAAGAATAGGTATATCATCCCACAGAATGGTCCTTCTACTGCATGTGAGATTAAGGAAGTCGAGTACAATATCAGGGCTAAGGAAGCATTGTTGAGTGCTCTGATTGATTCTGAGATGACAAATGTAATGGAGCTAAAGAATGCTTATGAGATCTAGAAAAAGTTGGAAACTTTTTATGAAGGTGATACCCATGTGAAGATTGCTAAGCTACAAAGCCTGAAAGGGAAATATGAAACATTGAGAATGGGTGAAGATGAAAGCATCACTTCTTTTATGTAGAGAGTGAATGAACTTGTGTGGTGGAACATTGGAAGAATTAGAGATTGTTGCTAAAGTGCTCATATTATTTCCTATTGCATACAAACACAAAGTTGCTGCTATTGAGGAGATCCAGACTGTGACAAATGTAACCAGAGACATGTTGATTGGTAAGCTTGTTTCTTTTGAGTTAAGTGAGTTTGGTGAATCTCTTCCTAAGACAAAATCTGCATTCAAAACTACTATCTCTAAAAAAGATAAGCAAAGATATGATCTGAGAGAAAGTTCTTCTAGAAAAATATCCAAGTATGAGCAAGAAATGAGAGAGATTGAAGAAGAAGAGAGAAAACTAGATGAGCTTGAAGCATTTATTGTCAAGAGGGTAGCCAGAGGAGATGGTAAGTATATAGGGAAATTTCCTCTTAAGTGTTTTTCTTGCAGTAAGTTAGGTCATTTTGCCTCAAGGTGTCTGGAACGAGTTCCTAAGCCAAGACCTAACAAGCCTAAATTCCAAATAAATTTTTATTATGTTGTTGATGAAGGTGTGACCAATGATGAATTTGATAAAGGGAATTTAAGTGAGGATGAATGGGTATTTATTGCTATCAAGGAAAATGATCCAATACCTATGAAATCTGCTAGTTGCATAAATGTGGAGAAAGCTCTAGATGTTAGAGTTGAAGAAAAAGATGAATGGGTGATGGATAGTGGATGCTCTCATCACATGACAGGTGATAAAAGTAAATTTGTGACCTTGTAAAAGTATGATGGTGGTGTTGTAAGATTTGGTGATGAAAAATATGGTGTAATCCATGGAAGAGGATCCATTTCTCTTGATGGTAAGCATAACGCTGATGATGTTCTATATGTGGAAGGTTTGAAGCATAATATCTTAAGTGTTGGATAGATGGTTGACAAGGGATATAATCTTCAATTCAAGAATGGAAAGTGTAGAATATTGGGGAGTTCCAAAAATGTGATTGCATCTGGTACAAAAAAAAATATAATATCTTTCACCTAAGTGTTGCTAGTAAAAGTTGTTTGATTGCTCAAGTTGATGAAAGTTGGTTGTGGCATAGGAGATTGTGTCATGTAAACTTTGACAATATTATCAAGATAAGTTCTACTCAAGCAGTGAGAGATCTTTTGAAGTTGATAAAACCTACAAATACTATATGCAAGGAGTGTCAGTTAGGGAAACAAACTAGAGTTTCATTCCAGAGCAAACAACATTGTTCAAATGAAGTGTTGGAGCTTGTGTATACTGACTTGTGTGGTCCTTATAGAGTTATAATTTTATGAGGATACAATTATTTCATGTTGCTTATTGATGATTATTCTAGATTGATGTGGGTCACTTTCTTAAGGGAGAAAATTGAAGCTCTAGAGAAATTCAAGATTTTTAAGGCTATGGTTGAGATAGAGATAGGTCTAGAGATTAAATGTTTGAGATCAAATAGAGGTGGTGAATTCACTTCTGGTGATTTTAATTATTTTTGTGAAGAGCATGGGATAAAGAGACTGATGCAGGAGCATCCAGTGGTGTAAGGGCAACCTTGCATCACCCAAAAATAGTTAAATTTCAAGTTTCTTGGTTTTTAGATATTTTTACATTTTTGGATACCCTTTTCGTCATAATAAAATTCTCAATTTATGATTTTTATTTTCTATTCCTGGGTTGAAAGATATTGTAGTTTTAGTTTCCCAGATTTTCACCTAAAAATCTTCCGAGTTAGATTTGAGGCACTTAGAGTTCCCAGATCGGCCTTGAAACTTGCTAAAATTGGCGTAGAAAATTTTGAGTGCGTTATTGACTTCGAGACCTTTCCAACAGTTTAAACGGTTTGCGAATCAGAGTCCCAGATCAAAAGTTATGGCCCCAGAAAGTTGGCGCACTTTCTAGAAGATACAATTGCAAATGTTCTTTTGAAATTTGAACTTCAAATTGTAATTTTTTTGTGCCAAACCACCTAAACTCAAATTTGAATGTTGTTTTGGCTCAAAACTAAAGAGGAGCTCTATTTATGGGCAGGTTTCTAATTTTTGGGTAACCTTTTGGGGACAAGCTCGCATATTGCGAAAGGGTGATTCTGTAGCTTTCTATAACTTGCATGTGTTGTAGAACTTGGGGATTTGAGATCTTCTATATGTAAGAAGCTCCATTTTCTGAATAATAAAATTATTCTCTTGTTTGTGGGTTATTTTCTAAGTCTTGGGCTGTGCCCTCATCAAGTGGTATCAGAGCGGGTTTTCTTGAGCGTGTGGACAAATCACCGATCATGAGGCAGTTTGCACCAAGACTGTGGTTGTGGGTCGAGGTCAAGAAAGATGCCTCCAAGAGTGATGCTTGGTAGGCATGGTGGTGCCAGAGGTGGTCAGGTGGCATGAATGCTAGTGGAAGAGATGCACTAGCAGCCCTCCAGAGATAGATTGATGCGTTACAAGAGCAGTTGAGAAGAGGGTTAAACCTGAGGGAGGAAAGTGAGGATGAAGGAGAGGAAGAATACCAAATCTATACTTGAAGGAAGAAGCATTGAATCAATAAAATGGCAAATCTGAAACGAAAAATTGCAAAGACTCAGTTCAAAATTTTCCGCATTCTCCCCCTTTTTCATTGATGGAAACATCGCCAAAGGAATGACAACTATTACTATCCCCCTCTCTCCCCTTTATTATCAAGAGATAGGGCATGAAAAAGTATGAAAACTGAAAAACACTACCCGGGAAGTGAGTCTTGAAGCTATTTGAGAATAAAGGGAAAAGGCCTTATCATTCACCAACTGCATGGTAGAGAAACAATCCTAGTTTAGTGAACTACGAGTTAGAGATCTTCTGCATTTGAAGCAGGAATCTGGAGTATACAAGATTTTCACAAGATAATCTCAGAATGGGTCACTGATATATCCCAATTTTGAGAAGGTAATCTAATATTTATTTATGAGAAGAGATAACTTCTAGGTTGTCCTCAATTATATTTGGATATTGTAAGTATAGAGACTAACAATGATGAGGAGCAAAAGATGAGATCAAATTGGGGGCATAGACCAGTAATGAATAAGAAAATGAAGATTTTCAACCAAAGCCTGCACAACTTCCATGTCTCGTTCAACATTGGTGATCCAAGGAAAACTTATCTGAATGGCAAAATCTTTTCTCTACCAATTTCTCTTCAACCTCTTTCCTTGTCCTCTCACCAAGTCTGGAGGCATACTCATTAAAGGAGTCCAATAGGAATTTTAGATTCTCTACCAGAGTGAGAGAAGTATCCATTGATGTACCAGGGGTGGCCTCCTACAAATATTTGATGACATCATCAATAAGCTCTATCCCCTTCTGATGTGTTTCTAGAATTTCCTTTCTTCCAGATGCATGCCATGTATCCCCTAACACCAATTTATGAACAAGAGAAATATTATCCAGATCAACACTGCCTTGAATCATGGGGAGTTGTAGATGTTCCAAAGGAATCACTGGCTGGAAATTGATCTTCTTGGATAACAATCCTTTCAAAACATCATTTCCAGAGGAGGATTCTCTAGGGGACCTTTGATCTTCTTCATTCTTCTCGACAAATTCCCCATTTCTTTCTTCTTCCTCTACATTTCCTTCTTCCTTTTCTTCTACCTTTTCATCTTCCTCTATTTTCTCTTCTTCTCCTTTTCCATCTTCTTCTTTTTCATCTTTATCTCTTTCTCCTTCATCCCTTTCACCTTCATCTTTATCATTTTCTTCTTCAGTATGCTCTAAAG
Organism: Sequoia sempervirens; assembly: GCA_007258455.2. Lineage (NCBI taxonomy): Eukaryota > Viridiplantae > Streptophyta > Pinopsida > Cupressales > Cupressaceae > Sequoia > Sequoia sempervirens. The sequence continues at coordinate 126,271,385 of VDFB02256132.1, forward strand.
GGACAACATCATGCTTCTCTGATTTAGCTTCTTCCTCGTTTTATTTCTCTATCTCTGGAGGATCATTTGTAACACCTGTATCTGGAGGGATATCTACATCCTTTGTTTTTGGAGGAATGTCTATATCACATTTACCAGAAGGAATGTCTTCCTTAACCTCTGAAGAAATGTCTTCTCCTGACTTAGGTGCAGAATTGGATGGGAGTGCACCAAACATGTCGTATTTCTCAGCCATACCCCTGATGGCTTCTATAGTTTATTTCCTTTTTTTTTTAATCTTCTTCTTGTCCTTTTTCATCAAATTATTTACTCTTTTCTTCATCCAGAACATCTTCAAGCATACCTTCTTTAGGGTTTCCAAATCATTTGGGGTCAAAGAGGACCCAATTTTCTCAAATGCATCATTACTTATCTTCTCTTCCAGCTCAATAGCCTTTCATCCCCTTTTCATCAGGGCTTCCCACAATTTTTCTAGCACAGTGTTCTTGAAATAATCCCAACTAACTTCAAAAGCGATAACATACTGAATAATAGAAAAAAATAATGTTTTTCTGTCCTCTCTACCTACTTGATCATAATATTTTATTGTAGGTTGCAATATATCTTCAAAATGTATCAAGATATTTACCAAAGCCTCTAATATAAGAGGGGAACTAGGTCTTACTAGAAAGGATTTTTTTTTTCCTAGTTTGGAGATACCTCTTCTAACATCTTAGCCTTCCTTGATTATGGTTTAGTGTGAAAATAAACACCAAAATCCTATTCTTCATCTTCTTTAGAGGATGATACATAATGATATCTTTTAGAACCAACACTTTCTTCCTATGAAGTGTTGGATATTGTTGATATGTGGTTGTCATTGATGTCAACACTATTGGAATTAATGTCTTTAAGGTTGTATATGTTGAGGATATTGAGAAAATTGTAATAAAATAAGTTGCAGGTTGTCGGTGATGCAATGAAGTTTAGTATGGTGGCTAACTCAATATATTGATGACAAGACATTATGGATTAAAGGGTTTGTTGATACGTATATCTAGTTTATCCACATGAATTTTTAGAGGTTCGCATGAAGATTTGATTGAGTTATGAGTATTTGTGTTCTAACTGTTGTTTTGTTGCTTCAGTTGGTGTTCCTGAAAGAAGATGATGTGATTCTAGTAATTTGAGTTGTTGCAGATACTTCTGTGGTGATTCATGATGATTGTGGATGTTTCTAGATCGTGCTCTATCTATGTTGTTGGTCTGCATTGATCATTGTGCTCGTGATTGGTGATTTTCTTCTATGAGTTCATGTTTTTCATGATCATAGATGACAGGGTGATTGTAGCATGTTGTAGATCTTTGAGGCATAATCTTGAAGGTGTTTCATATTTGAGGATGTTGTTTTGGGTCCTTACTATGTTGTGCCTGACATGTTTTTTTCATTGATAAATTTTTTATGATTTGGGCCAAAATTTTGTTTGTGGTCATGATTTTTTCCAAAATGGTAGTTTCATTATCCTTAGAACAAATATATGCATCAACATTTTACATTTGACGATTGATGGTGACTTGTTCTAATCTTCAAAGAGGTGTGTGAGGCTACATTGATGTTTGCCAGAAATTTGAGTATTGTTTCAGAGTCGTGACACATTACAAATTTGTAATACTTTTAATAGAGGACCTTGTGGAGAACCTGGAGGTGGTTTTTCCCCAACATCCTGAAACGGATAGACTGAAATAGGTTTTTGAGTGGTGAGGTAATACTTTCATGTTATTTATTAGATCTGTAATAAGTTTGATAACAATAATTTTTTGAGTATTATTCACCCTCACTCTAGATATCTTCCCTTGTGTTGCCAACAATTGGTATCAGAGCAAGTTCCTCAAAAGAATTTTAATAGCTTGAGGTGATCTAGGATGGCGACATAAAAGAAGGATAATTCAAGATTTAATGGAACTAACTATTCTCTGTGGAAGACTTAAATGGAGTGTCATCTAAGATGCATTGGTGAACCTTACTGGATGATTACAAAGAATAGGTATATCATCCCACAGAATGGTCCTTCTACTGCATGTGAGATTAAGGAAGTCGAGTACAATATCAGGGCTAAGGAAGCATTGTTGAGTGCTCTGATTGATTCTGAGATGACAAATGTAATGGACCTAAAGAATGCTTATGAGATCTAGAAAAATTTGGAAACTTTTTATGAAGGTGATACCCATGTGAAGATTGCTAAGCTACAAAGCCTGAAAGGGAAATATGAAACATTGAGAATGGGTGAAGATGAAAGCATCACTTCTTTTATGTAGAGAGTGAATGAACTTGTGTGTAGTATCAGATGTGTTGGTGGAACATTGGAAGAATTAGAGATTGTTGCTAAAGTGCTCATATTATTTCCTGTTGCATACAAACACAAAGTTGCTGCTATTGAGGAGATCCAGACTATGACAAATGTAACCAGAGACATGTTGATTGGTAAGCTTGTTTCTTTTGAGTTAAGTGAGTTTGGTGAATCTCTTCCTAAAACAAAATCTGCATTCAAAACTACTATCTCTAAAAAAGATAAGCAAAGATATGATCTGAGAGAAAGTTCTTCTAGAAAAATATCCAAGTATGAGCAAGAAATGAGAGAGATTGAAGAAGAAGAGAGAAAACTAGATGAGCTTGAAGCACTTATTGTCAAGAGGGTAGCCAGAGGAGATGGTAAGTATATAGGGAAATTTCCTCTTAAGTGTTTTTCTTGCAGTAAGTTAGGTCATTTTTCCTCAAGGTGTCTGGAAAGAGTTCCTAAGCCAAGACCTAACAAGCCTAAATTCCAAATAAATTTTTATTATGTTTTTGATGAAGGTGTGACCAATGATGAATTTGATAAAGGGAATTTAAGTGAGGATGAATGGGTATTTATTGCTATCAAGGAAAATGATCCAATACCTATGAAATCTGCTAGTTGCATAAATGTGGAGAAAGCTCTAGATGCTAGAGTTGAAGAAAAAGATGAATGGGTGATGGACAGTGGATGCTCTCATCACATGACAGGTGATAAAAGTAAATTTGTGACCTTGTAAAAGTATGATGGTGGTGTTGTAAGATTTGGTGATGAAAAATCTAGTGTAATCCATGGCAGAGGATCCATTTCTCTTGATGGTAAGCATAATACTGATGATGTTCTATATGTGGAAGGTTTGAAGCATAATATCTTAAGTGTTGGATAGATGGTTGATAGGGGATATAATATTCAATTCAAGAATGGAAAGTGTAGAATATTGGGGAGTTCCAAAAATGTGATTGCATCTGGTACAAAAAAAAAGATAATATCTTTCACCTAAGTGTTGCTAGTAAAAGTTGTTTGATTGCTCAAGTTGATGAAAGTTGGTTGTGGCATAGGAGATTGTGTCATGTAAACTTTGACAATATTATCAAGATAAGTTCTACTCAAGCAATGAGAGATCTTCCTAAGTTGCTAAAGCCTACTAATACTATATGCAAGGAATGTCAGTTAGGGAAGCAAACTAGAATTTCATTTCAGAGCAAACAAGCATTGTTGAATGAAGTGTTTGGAAGCTTTGTGTATACTGACTTGTGTGGTCCTTCTAGAGTCATAATTTTATGAGGATGCAAGTATTTCATGTTGCTTATTGATGATTATTCTAGATTGATGTGGGTCACTTTCTTAAGGGAAAAATTTGAAGCTCTAGAGAAATTCAAGATTTTTAAGGCTATGGTTGAGACAGAGACAGGTCTGGAGATTAAATGTCTGAGATTAGATAAGTGGTGAATTCACTTCAGTGGTTTAATTATTTTGTGAAGAGCATGGATAAAGAGACAATTATCTTCCTTGCAGACCCCTCATCAAAATGGAGTTATGGAAAGGAAGAATAGAACAATTCAAGAAGCTACTAGGACTATGATGTTGGAAGGAAATATTTTGCATATCTATTGGAGAGAAGTTGTGAGTACTGCCATTTACACTCTCAACTGGGTACATGTCAAAGGTGATACCAGTAAGACTCCTTATGAGTTATGGTTTGGTCATAAGCCTACAATTAGATACTTCAAAATCTTTGGGAGTAAATGCTATATCAAAAGAGATGAAGATATAGGAAATTTTGATGCTAGAAGTGATGAAGGAATCTTTCTTGGTTATTCTACTAAAAGTAAATCCTACTGGTGCTACAATAAGAGATTGAGGAAAGTAATTGAAAGTGCTAATGTCAAGGTTGATGAAGACACAATTAGTCCATCCAAAATATGTAGATATGATTTAGATGATCAGAATGAAAGTTCAGATAAAGGAAAGAAAGTATAGACTCTAAATCAAGTTTAGATCATTTCGGTGAAAATCAAGAGGAAGGAACTAGTGAAAGTGAAAAAGTGATATCACAAGAGCCTGAAGTTCAAGAATACCCTAAGACTCTAAGGTATGTAAGAATAAATCATTCAGAAGATTAGATTATAAGTGATAAGAACAAAAGTGTTCAAACAAGGAAAAGAATTGCAGAAGAATATGGTTTGATCTCAAAGACTGAGCCTAATAGTGTCAATGAAGCATGCAAAGATGAACATTGGGTGGAAGCAATGAAAGAAGAACTACTAAAAATTGAGAAGAATGATACATGGATTCTTGTTCCTAGACCTAAGGAAAAAAATGTAATTGGAACTAAATGGGTCTTTTAAAACAAACTGAATGAGCAAGGTGAAGTTGTTAGAAACAAAGCAAGACTTGTGTGTAAAAGATATTCTCAGATGGAAGGAATTGACTTTGAAGAAACTTTTTCTCCTATTACTAGGATTGAAGCTATGAGACTATTTATTGCTTATGTTGCTTACAAAAACTTCAAGGTTTATCAAATGGATGTCAAGTTAGCATTTCTAAATGGTGAGCTAGAAGAAGAAGTGTATATTGAGCAACCTGATGGATTTCAATTGACTGATCAAGGAGATATGGTTTTCTAGTTGAAGAAAGCATTGTATGGACTTAAGAAAACCCCAAGAGCATGGTATGCCAGATTGGTCAAGTATTTGTTAAAGCTTGGATTTAATAAAGGTACTGTTGATAGTAATTTGTATTTCAAGGTTGATCATGATAAAGATTTGATTGTTGAAGCATTTGTTGATGATATCATTTTTGGAGGTGATGTGAGTTTGTGCATGAAGTTTGCTGATGAGATGCAGAGTGAGTTTGAGATGTCTATGATTGGAGAAATGAAATTCTTTTTTGGGATTGCAAATTACTCAGCTAGATAGAGGGATATTTATATCTCAGTCCAAGTATGTGAAAGAATTGCTAAAGAAATTTGGTATGGAAGATTCAAAGCCAGTTGGTACACCTATGGTGACCGGATGTAAGTTGACACAAGATAATGATTCTCCTAAAAAAATAAAACTAGATACAAATCCATGATTGGTGGATTGCTCTATTTGACTCAAACTAGACCTGATATCATGAATGTCATATGCATTGTTGCAAGATTTCAAGTTGATCCTAAGGAATCTCATGTGACAGCTGTGAAGAGGATTTTTAGGTACTTGAAGGGGACAGATGATTTTGGCCTATGGTATCCTAAAGAAGATGACCTTACTTTGAGTGCCTTTATTGATGTTGATTGGGCAGGAGATGTGAATGACTGAAAGAGTACCATTGGTGGCAAAATTTTCTTGGGAAAGAAGCTAATTGCATGGTTAAGTAAGAAGCAGAATACCATTTCTTTATCTACTGCAAAGGAAAAATACATTGTTGTTGCTAACAATTGTACTCAAGTATTGTGGATGAAGTAGATGTTCAAAGATATCAGAGTTGTGTATAATGAACCTATTGCTATATTCTATGATAATTCAAGTGAAATTAACATTTCTAAGAGTTTTGTGCTGCATTAAAAAAAAAGCATATATCTATCAAGTTTCACTTTTTGAGAGAGAAGGTGAGTGAAAAGGAAGTCAGATTGGATTATGTTCCCACTAAGGAAAAAATTGTAGATATATTTACCAAGCCCTTGCCTAAGGATACCTTTGAGTATCTTAGAGGGAAGCTATGGGTGATTACCCCTCCTAATTAGAATTAAGATGCATTGACTTGCATTAGTCTGTGCATTTCATAGTCATATCTTGTGATCCAGATTGATGTTATGGTGGCTTCTACTCAAGGGGAGTAGTCAGATGTTCAGAAATGTGGTTCAGAGCTTGTGTGGAGAAATATAATGTGTATCTTTTTCATTGATGTCAAAGGGGGAGAAGAGTCAAAATCTAAGGGGGAGAAAGTGCTAAGAGAAAGTTGCATTGATGGTTTTTTTCACATCATGTGTTTCCATCAATGCCAAAGGGGGAGATTGTTGGATATTTCTAATATGTGGTTATCAATGATGTTAGCACTATTGAAATTAATGTCTTTAAGGCTTTCTATGTCAAGGATATTGAGAAAATTGTAATAAAATAAGTTGTAGGTTATTAGTGATGTAGTGAAGTTCAGTATGGTGGCTAGCTCAATATATTGATGACAAGAGGTTGTGGATTAAAGGGTTTGTTGAAAAGTATATCTAGTTTATCCACATGAAGTTTTAGAGGATCGCATGTAGATTTGATTGAGTTATGAGTATTTGTGTTATGACAGTTGTTTTGTTGCTTTAGTTGGTGTTCCTGAAAGAAGATGTGATTCTAGTAAATTTAGTTTTTTTAGATGCTTTTGTGGTGATTCATGATTATTGTGGATGTTTTGAGATCGTTCTCTATCTATGTTGTTGGTCCACATTGATCATTGTGCTCGTGATTGGTGATTTTCTTCTGTGAGTTCATGTTTTTCATGATCATGGCCAACAGGGTGTTTGTAGCATGTTGTGGATCTTCGAGGCATAATTCTTGAAGGTGTTCCATATTTGAGGATTTTTTTTGGATCCTTACTATGTTGTGGCTAACATTTTTTGGTTTGCATTGATAAATTGTTTATTGATTTGGGCTGACAGTTTGTACACATTTCATATTTTTTTTGGGCTAACATGCAGTTGATGTTATCCTTAGTTACAGATATATATGATAGATTTTTTAGACCATTTGATGGCATGGTGTGTGATGTATGTTGTGTGCTAAGTGTGAATAATGTTCTAATCTTTCAAAGGTAGAAGTAAAGTGTGAAGAAGATTTTATGTGCTTAACCAGAACTGTAATAAGGCATTAGAAGATGCTATTTTCTTAGTTCAAAATCTTCTAGATGTAATTTGAATGTGATTGTAAGACAATGAGTCTTCTTTTGGGTTGTAATCCTTTTGTGTTTGAGAAATGATCTCTAGTCATTATGCCTGAATGCATGTGAATTCCCCATTTGTAGTACTTTTAACAAAGTATAATCTTGTGGACTAACCTCCATCGTGGTTTTCCCCCTAACAGGGTTTCCATGTAAAAAAATCTTGGTGTTATGTGTGTTTTTGATGTGGTGATTGTTTATTCTTTCATGTTTATTTATTAGATTTGAGAATAATTTTAATGTTTATAATTTCTATGAAAAATGATTCACCCCCCCTCTCAGTTTTCTTCCCTTGTGTTACCAACATGAAGCACCTTCACTAGAGGACATGCTTCCTCTCTTCTTTCTTACCAATTTTGTTTTAGGGTCTTCCTCCTCTTCCTCTTGTTCTTTAGTGATGCTAAGGTTCTTTTCCCTTGTAGACTTTTTCTTCTTTCCTCACTTGATAGGTACCACTAGAGGAGTTTCTTTTCTTTTACTAGATCTTGTATTGATTTCAGAAGGAGTCAGGTCTTTACCTTTACTAGGAGCACTAGGTTCAAACTTCACTGCAAAAGCTCAGATGGTTTTGAAGGAGTAGTCCTACCAAATCTCCTTAGTGCTGATGATTCTCCAACCATTTACTCTCCCATTCCTCTTCCTTGTGCAATCTGCTCATTAGTGAAGCCATACTTTCTAAGCATTTCATCTACCTTCTTTTTTATCATAGGCTTCTTATGCTCCAAGTGAACTTCCATATATTTTTCTACATAAGTGCAAACTTTAGGTTCACTGGTATCTTTCAAAATTTTCAATGAAACTTATACATAGCCTTCGACTTCATCCTTTGTAACCTCATACCCCAAAGGTTGAATCCATACATTCTGAGGTTCAGCAGCTTCAATCATGCACTCATCAGAGGAGACATGAAATATGCTATCATTCTTATACTTCTCAACAACTTTCTTTTGAATCCCTTTTCTTTCATTCATGTTGCTTTTGAACACAACAAAGAATGTTGTCATAGCATTATCTCGACTCTTCAAATCACCAAAACTATGCATATAATAAAAAATTGATGTACAACCAATTTGTATCTGTCCAAAATCACCACATCATCTCTTCCAGGAAGTCTTCTAAGAAAGTAGAACAACAAACAGACAATCAAGGAGCCAAATTTAAATGCATATTTCTTCTCCCTAGTCATCTTTAGATTCTCAAACAACTACTACTGGAGTTCACACAAATTATAATCAGCACCATTAGCTACCATGTCATAACTGGTGTAAATTGTTATAGCAAACATTGAATTTTCTCTATTTGTGAAGTAGATCTTGTGTCTGATCAGTATAGGTACATACTTCATAGGAGGATTAGTAATAGGCTTCATTGCAAGAGCCCTTCTATCAAATGTAGCTCTGGTGAGTTCCATCACCACTTCATTCTTCATAGACTTCAACACCGATACTGGTCTGATGTCACATAGTCTGGTAACTACCTTAATCACTTCCTTAGTTATAAGATGAGGTCTATCAATCCACAAAAACTTTTCATGCATTTTTCTAAGAGCTAGTTTAACATATTTATCATCAACAATGGAGCTAAAGTTAGTAAAGTAATTCCATCAATCTAACTTCTTTGCAACAATATTTGAATACTCAGGTTTTATCAAGAAATCATCCTTGGTGAGCTCATTATGCCAAATTTCTCTTAATTTTCTATGATTATATTCCTCAATTTTAACTCAAATGTACATCCTCATGTCTTCAGTGGGCATGACACCATGAGGAATCGATGAGAAGGTGCCCAGAGGATCATCTTCAAAAACCTTCATAGAATATTTCTTATAGGATGGTCTAGGTCTTTCCATCACATTTATGACTACAAGAGTTTCCATTTTTCAACAAATCAAGCTCTAATTATTTCAAAAATATGATTCACACAAACCCACAGGAGCACAAAAGAGTAAAATATCTTTTTCCTTTGCAAAAAACCAGAACTAGGGTTTGCACAGCTCGCTCTCCAAATTGCCTCAAGAATTCTCCAAATCACTCTTCAATATCTTCAAATGCAAAAGTGATCAAATTTTTTTACAAATTCACTTTATAAATCAACAATCTACCCTAATTTACATTAAATGTTGCAGATTTCAAAAAGCTAATAAAAACCCTAATTTACTGTGCAAATGATCATGCCTGCACATTTTCTTTTGGTTCCTTTTTCATAACCATTGTTTATCCATTCCTTACAACATATATTCATTCCAAAGACTAACATTCCAAATATCTAGGGAGTTTGAATAATTTTCTATTGAAGCTCCCCCTAAGACAATGCCAGGTCTAATTCCAAGAGGAATTGTCTACATCGAATGGGGTCACAGACACATTTGATGTTTCTGGCTCTTCTTTATTTTTCCATATCTTGTCCATTTCTTTCTTAACCTCATTCTTGTCAATTGTCTTCACTGGTTCATTCTTCATTACTGGATCAGATTGCTTTCCCCTTTACTTCTGCATACTCTTGAAATGTGTTTGGGTTTATTATAGTTGTAGCAAACAACATTTTTCTAATTTTTTTGACCTCTATTAGCCCTTGATCTGCATTGATTTTCTTTGTTTCCAAACTTATTACATGTATATCAGTAGCCAACAGAATATTGATTCATTCTACCTCCATTAAACCAATTCATCATCTGAGTTTTGCATTCACTAGCTCTATGTCCAACTTTCTTGCATGGAAAACATTGTCTGGAGAAGGGACTAGTATACTGATTTATTCTACTTCTACACTATGTTTCCCTATGACCAAATTCATTGCATGAAATGAAAACACCATTGAAAGATGAGTACCTTTGAGCATTTGGATGTCTAATAGGTGTTCTTCTAGCAAAGTTTCTTAGAATTCTTGTTTGTTTCCCTTTATCTTGAGTCTTTTGATTATCTAATGTGTTTGCTTCTGCACAACCTTAGAACTTTCACCTCATTCCATTCCCAAACCACCTTTTTCTTTGCACCACTTCTTGTTCAAATCTTGTGCATTCATCAATCTTTCTTTGCACCACTGTATTTAGACAATTTTCAATTCTCTTTTTTTCCTCCACTTGCACCTTCAATCTAGTGATCTCTTCATTTGCTTGTTTTAATTGCTCACTCACTTCTCTATGTATTTCTTTGAATTTCTTCAATTTCTATTTTAATTTCCAGATGCATTTATTTGCCTCATCAAGATTTTCTTTCAAATCTCTCTTTTCATTTTTTAGCTCTGTCAAGATCTTCAAGAGCATCCTAGAGCTCTTCTTTGTCATCCATTTGTTCAATCTTCAAGATCTTCCTCAAGCTATTAGGATTCTTCAGAGGAACAAGGCTCTGATACCAATTGTTGAATACCCAAGATACTAAGAGGGGAGTGAAACAATATCTTCTCAAACTTATTGAATAAACACCATACAATTACTCTAATGTATGTAATAGTAAAAATGAGCAAGAGCATTAATAGAACATAAAAGAAAACATCACATGAACACCATCATTTTTATGTGGAAAACCAAAAATGGGAAAAACCACAGTGAGGATTAGCTCACAATATAGTATAAATGATTATAAGATATTACAAAGGGTGCCTCACTGCTAGGATTCACTATCCAAAATGGGAGGCTCATTTCCTACAAAAGTTACAATAACAAAATGGTTTACAACTAGAATATGAACTGATAAAGTTACACCTAACAAGTGTTGATTTAGTTCCTTTGATACTCAATAAACTGACTTTACACACTTCATCATCTTCGCATACTTTCCTATCTTCATAGATTTCACTTCAAAAATCTCAAAGCTATCCAATATATACATCTTGTTCATCTACAAACATCAATTAGGTCGGCCTAATTAGATGCAACCCTTATTCACCAAAAAGATAAATGTCGGCTTCAAGCATGTACAAAATATTTCCAAAAAAAATTCAAGCATGTAGCATGCTACAACATGTCAGAATGGACCTAATATAGGTCACACATACATCCACAATACAAAAAAAATCCATTACAACATCAACTATACATTAGGTTGGCCAATGACAGACCTAATAGCAAAAAGTAACAACAAAATAATTCTAGCTCGTCATATGAGCACTCGAGCACATAAGATTCTGAACATACAAGCTTCCAACATCCAAAAACAATTTCCCAAAACCGCAAGCAATGATAATCATTAGTGGAGGATTGTGGACCAAAATACCAAAGGATAATGACTACATAACGGTTCAAATATCGGTTTAGAATACTAGATCAAACTTGAACTAAATCTTGCAATCGTAACCCATATAACATGGTGACATCAATGACAACAAAAAAACTACATAAAGAGATGTTCTTCTTCATTCTTCTAATAGGTAACACATGATGTGAAAAACTATCAAAGACAACACAACTCTGAACACACTTTCTCATGATTTTATTTCCTTTCTCCCATTGTGTAGATAAGCTTTTTCAAATTATTCTTTCTCTCCATTTGACATCAATGGTAAAGGATAATTTTTTTTGCATTGTTCTCCCCCTTTTACAGTGAACCAAGATACTTGCTCTGAATACTCCCCCTTAGGAGTATACCCAACCAAATTAGAAACTCTGCAACAATGAAAACACATGACACTACCTACTCCCCCTAAGAGGTAGCCACTAATCATCAATCTACAAAAGAGATGAATCCATAGACCCACTAGACTGATACATCTACATATGCATATAGTTCAAATAAGGAGGGGAAATAACCCCCAACTTCTCCTAAATATACTCAAAAGTATCCTTAGGAAGAGCCTTAGTAAATATGTTAGCAATTTGATCCTTTGTAGGTACATATTCAAGCTTTAACACATTCTCCATAAAATCATGAGATCCATTTAGTGTACCCCCAACTGATCGACTATGACCAACGAGGACCACTAGTTCTCGATACATTCAAAAATGATGAAGCGCTCTCAGAATTCATGGGATTGAGGGATAACATTCCAAATGGGGATCATAAAGCAGGCTTTATAATGGAGTTGGACACACACGCCTATTACGAGGAAATGATTGAATCCTTCAGTCGCAAAAGTGAGAAACTAAGAATCATATCCAAGTCCTTGAGTGAAAACCACACCGTGGCACTCTTTGACAAGAAAATAGTAAAAATAAAGGACGTATCCAATTGTGAAAACCTCTCTGAAGCACCCAAGGATGAAGGATTCAATATTCCCTTAAGAGCTATTTATCAGGAGAAGTCAGCAGTCTTGGCCAAAAAATGCAAATCCAGTCAACCTAGGAATAGAGGAGGCCCCGCATATCACATTTTATGTGGAATCACTATTATCAGAAAAGCGAGAACTCCTAGCAGCATTCCTAAAGGAAAGACAAATGAACTTTGCATGGAGTTATGCTGACATGCTAGGGCTAGATCCAGAGACTGTGGTTCATTATTTAGCAATATATCCAGTTGCAAAGCTGATGAAACAAAAGCTTCAAAAAATGCATCCCCAAATTGCTTTGTTAGTCAAAATGGAGATAAAAAAGTTGCTAGATGCGGGATTTATCCGACCAATTGATTATCCAAAATGGGTGTCAAATTTGGTACCTGTTTCAAAACTTGACGGAGCCATCAGAATCTGTACGAACTTTAGAGATTTAAACAAGGAATGTCTGAAGGATGACTTCCCGCTTCCTAACATCGACATGATAGTAGACATGATAGCAGGGCATGAGATGTTATCACTAATGGATGGATTTTTAGGATACAACCAGATTATGATAGCAAAAGATCAACATAAGACGGCTTTCACTTGTCCATGGGGGACCTATTACTGGAACATGATGCCATTCAGCCTAAAGAACATAGGAGCAACCTATCAAAGGGCCATGACACTAATATTCCATGACATGATTCATAAAATAGTTGAAGACTATATTGACGACATTCTAGCTAAGTCAAGGAAAAGACAAGATCATATAGCAACCCTAAGTGCTATCTTTGACAGATTGGAGGAATACAAAGTCAGACTAAATCCTAAGAAGTGTGTCTTTGGTGTACAATCAGGTAAATTGCTAGGATACATAGTCTCCATGAGGGGTATCGAGGTAGATCCAGCAAAAGTGAAGGCAATCCTTGAGATGGAAGCACCAAAGACATTAAAATAATTGAGAAGCCTTCAAGGCAGACTTCAATCCATCTGACGATTCATAGCACAACTGGCAGACAAGAAAAACCCATACTCTCACCTACTCCACAAGGGAGTGGCATACAAATGGGATACAAAATGTGAAGAAGCATTTAACAAAATCAAGGAATACCAACTGACACCACTAGTGTTAATGTCACCTATCCCGAGAAAGCCATTGATCTTATATGTGTTAGTAATAGTAGTAGCCCTTGGAGCTCTCCTAGCTTAGCATGATGAAAATGGAATAGAGAGGGCCATCTACTATATTAGTAGGAAAATGGTTGGTCATGAGCAAAATTACCCATTCATCGAGAAAGCTTGCCTCGTAGTAGCATTTGCATCCCAAAAATTTACACATTACATGTTGGCACACAAGATAAAACTCATTGCGAAAATTGATCCCCTCAAGTATCTCCTATCAAAGGCAATGCTCACAGGTAGAATGGAAAAGTGGGTAATGATATTATCAGAGTATGACATCGAGTATGTAGAGTGGAAAGCCATTAAGGGACAAGTTATTGTAGATCAACTAGCAGAAGCACCCATGTATTATGAGAATCCTCTTGTCTCAGAATTCCCAGATGAATCCATCTTTAACCTCAATGTAACTGACCATTGGAAACTATACTTTGATGGTTCATACACACAACATGGATCAGGAGCTGGTATCTTCTTCATCACCCCTCAAGGGGACTGCATACCGAAGTCATACAAACTAGCATTTCCTTGCACAAACAACATTACAGAATATGAGGCTTTGACTATAGGCCTCAAGATAGCAGTGCAATGGAATATCATAGCTCTAAAGGTGTATGGGGGCTCTCAGTTGATCATAAATCAAGTCAATAATGAATATCAGACTAAGGATGATAAGCTCACTCCATACAAGAAATTGGTGGAGACTCTAAAGGAAAAACTCATTGACATAACATTCGAGTAGATTCTGAAAACCAACAACAGAGCAGCAGATGCCATGGCTACAATTGGGTCTCTATTAGACATCCCTCATAACGTTCCGAAATATGAATTTCTAATTGAGTAGCTTCTCATTCCCATATTCAAGGTACCAGAATTAGAATATGTGTGTGAAATCGTTGGTCCTGGTGATCCTTGGTACCATGACATCTACACATATCTTCGTATAGGAGTCATACACGCAGACCTACCATCAAGCCTAAAATGAACCTTTATCAAAAAGGCATCCATATTTGTCATCCTAGGTGATACCTTATATCGTAGAAGCATAGAAGGTACCTTGCTATGCTATTTAAATGTTGAGCAGGCATTGAACGCTCTAACCAAGGTTCATAATGGTATCTGTGGCTCACACTCAAGTGGAATGACAATCACCAAGAAATTGCTGAGGATGGGATATTATTGGCCCACAATGGAAAGAGAAGCGCATGATCATGCAAAAAGGTGTTTACAATGTTAGCAGCATGGGGACCTCATCCATACTCCAACTCAAGAGCTTCACCCGATCGTCACACCATGGCCCTTTTCACAGTGGGGACTTGATCTCATTGGCAAAATCACACCCACCTCATCCAATGGCCATAAGTTCATCATAACTACGACTAAGTACTTCACAAAGTGGGTGGAAGCCATACCCATCATGTATATCACTGGGAAGCAAATCTCAAAATTTATCCTAAACTATCTCATCTGTCGTTACAGTGTCCCACAAGCCATTATCTCAGATAATGGGACACCCTTCAAGAACTAGGAGGTTCACAACTTGTGCAAGAAATTCAAAATCCAACATCGCTTCTCCACCCCGTATTATCCCCAAGGTAATGGCCAAGCAGAAGCCACAAACAAAACCATCCTTAAAATCCCCAAGAAAACAATCAATGATATAGGTCATGATTGGCATCTGCAACTTAATCCCGCCCTCTGGGCTTATCGAACCATCATCCACACAGCCACTGACGCCACCCCATTCTCCTTGGTCTATGGATCAGAAGCCGTACTCCCCATTGATATCAAGCTCCCATCCCTCGGAATATCATTGCAAAATCTCATCACTGATGAGGACTACCGGGTATCAAGATTAAACGAGCTGGAGCTACTAGATGAGAGATGCATATACACTTTTAATCATTTGCAAGTCTATCAAAATAGACTCAAACAAAGCTACAACAAGAAGATTAGAAGTAGGACTTTCTAAGTCAAAGAATTGGTCTTAAAAGAAAATTAGAAGAGTGTCCCAAACCCCAGCAGCAAAGGCAAGTTCGAACCTAATTGGTTAGGACCTTTCATCATCACAAGTTATAAATTAGGGGCATATCAGCTATCAACACCTGAAGGGGAACCTCTGTAGGAGCCCATGAATAGCTTCCATCTCAAAAAGTTTTATGCCTAATTCTTTCAAGGTATAGAACCAAAAAATCCTAAAAATTAGAAAAAGTCCTAAAAAAATGGTTACTTTGGTGAAAACCTAGCAAAGCGCCTTGGTGACAACAAAAAAAATAAAAAAAAGTAAAAAATAAAAATAAAAAAAAGGATCAAAAAAATTGTCGTCTAGTGAAAACCACTTTGGTGGCACTTTAGGCAAGTACCTTGGTGAAAACCTGGCAAACAGGCACCTTGTGTAAACAAGCACTTTCCATCCACTAGGATCTTTATGGCTTGATTTGCATCATCCATCCATTTTGCTTCCATCATCCATCACATTCAGGTCTCCATCCATCACTCATCCACTCGTATCCACACCATAGCTTGGTACTGTGTTCGTATGATGATTCCTCCTAGTACTACTCAACCCAATTCTCAAGGTCAGTTTGTCCTGCATTTATCAGAGTAGTCTATTGCATCATGCTGGGGCATGTTCTCATCAGATTAGATTCATGTATGATCTTAAAATCTTAAAATCAGAAAATCCAAAAACATCAGAAAATAAAAAAATCCAAAAACATCAGAATATCAAAAAATTGAAAAACATCAAAAAATTAGAAAATCCAAAAACATCAAAACATATCAAAAGTCAAAAACAGGGTCGTATTTTCGAACTTGAACGTAGGAAAAGTTGATCTTTAATCATCCCTCGAGGCATTTAGGTCAGCCCTATAGGAGTCTGTCATAATAAACTAACATCTCATCATGTATATCACCATTTGTAAATCGGTCAAGTCGTCAGTTGAACTACGTGGTCTCTGCATGTATAACATAGGCAAGGCTAGTCTGTCGACTAACCCTCAAGACCCCTAGGATAGGTCTTTAGGTTAGTCTCTTGGTCAAAATCTCAGAAAACCACAAAACATTTAGAAATTTGAAAATCAAAACATTTGCAAAATCTTGAAAATACCAAAAACAGCCTCAAAACATTGCAAAAAAATGTCAAAACATCCAAATATTTGAAAAATCCATCCACCTCATCTCGCTTGCCCCCGCAATAACATCACTCATAATAAATTGATCATCATTATCAACCTTTGGTGAAATAGTCAGAAGAAAGTCTAGCAGTTTAAACGCAGAACTCAAAACGTCAAGTCTTAAGTCTAAGTTAGTGCATAAGCAAGTTGGTTATCTCTTCGTATCGGTAACAAATCATCTGAAATGATCCCATATCAATCATCCCTTATCAATAAAATGACGTGCCCCATCCACTAGCATGTCCTAGGATGAATCCTTCCTACAATGGGAATTATCTTTTGGCAATAAGTTTTGGTTATCATCTTAGAAAACACATCCTTTTTCCGTTAGCGGTATTGAAGAGCATCAGTTTGTTTGTTTACTTGGTCTTTATCTTTGGACTTATCTTATTTTGCACTCATTCCAAGGACATCTCGATGATATCCCAAAACAATAGATTTAGAGAAATAGGAAAGGGGCAATGATCATTATCTTTTGTCTGTTGTGCTTGTTGGACGTTCTTGCAATATAACTTTGGCGAATACTTTCTTTGTTAGGTATGTATGGAAGAGGTCTAAGGCAACTTGCTGACTATTACAGGAATAGGTTTACGTTTTCGTGTTTTGGTTTGAGGTGTCTAAAACTTCTGAAGTGCATCCTAGCAAAGTTTTTGTATGTCAGGTGTGAACAAGAATACTCCTATCTGTTTGTTGAGTCAAAGTTCATCACACTAGGTACAACGCCATCCTGGTTTGCTATACCTTGATGCATTGTACCACATATGTTATCAAACATAAGAAAATTTGGCCCTTTGAAAATCCCAATTCCTTGGCAAGTCATCATCATCATCATCATCTACATTTGTGTCATCTTGCATTTTGTTGAAATGACTTCTTCTTTTCATACTAATCATGCTAACAAGGTACTATGACAATTGATCATCATCACCATCATCATCATCGATCCTGCATCCATAAATCATTAGCATATTGCATAAGCATATCATATAGAAATCATTAGCATATTGCATAAGCATATCATATAGGAATCATACACATTGCATAAGAATATCGTATAGGAAACATCGCATTCTCATCATCATATAAATAGGTGCATCCATATCATTGCATTTCACCCATTACATTGCATCTCATGGCACTATATCAATCATTTCATAAACATTGCATTTGCACTTCATAAACATTTTGTTTTACCATCTAAATCATCACATAACATCTACAAAAACATTCCATAACCATTTTTGCATAATCATAAGCAATAGATATATAAGCATTTAATTCATTACGAATATCACTTTGCATTAACATATCATCGCAACACATACATCATCATTTAGTATAATAACATTTCCATCTCATAAAACCATTTCAGTAGCATCATATCATGATCATCGCATCATATTACATACATCCATAAATCATCCCATAATTAAGCATATTCCACACATCATTGCATCTACCATAAATCAAATCATATCACATATTGCATTGGCATAAAATAAACCATCATAGAGCCAACATTATTGCACATCATATCATAGGTTAGCATAATACAGATCTGTTAGTCATAATTATAATGCATACATCATTAGAAATAAAATACATCCATGGAACATCATTGCAAATCATATAGAAATAAACCATTCATGCATAAATAAAAGAACACATTGCATCACATAAAAATCATCATCGGCTCATATATATGTCATATCATCAATGATACTATCATAATACAAAGAATAATAATCGGATCACTGTACATATATGTCAATTAGTACAAAACACCCATCAGGCTATCAAAAATGAGGCCATAAGGCACAAAAAAAGGGACATCATAATATCTCGATCAAGCTCGATCTCCGTGGATGCTGCCCTCGCCCCTATCACCGTGACCCTCTAGTGGTCTATGGATGGTTGACTCTGAGTACTCAAGGACCCAGTTTGCACTAGGTACAGTGTCATGGTAAGCCTGGCAGTAGTACTCTATCTCTCGGATAGCATCCTTGTAAGATCAAACTGACACTTTACCCTGGGACAAGGAGGCTATCATGCTCTCAATCTGCTACTTGTAGCCTAGCTCTATGGCTGCCTGTAGCTCTGCAGCCTGTCTCTGCTACACCGCCTGATCTCTCTTTGCTCTGAGCTACTCCCTCTTAGCCCGTGCCTAGTCCCTCTCAGCTGTCACTACCTGTACCTATGCCTATAACTGTAAAATCAAGGCATCCCATGCGTCTTCCTGCCTTGCTGGCTATACCTGTGGCTCCGCGTGAGGCTGGTCCTCACCCTCGACTCTTGGTGGTGGGATTGGTGGATCCTGTTGCTGGTCCTACATGTGGACATCTCCTTGACCTGGTGGGACTGGGGGCACCAATGGTGGGTCCTATCAAATCTTAACCCTAGGTCCTCATCCTTGCCCTCATCCTCTCACTCTGCCTCTAACCCTATGTGCCTCTGGATCCTCACTTGGAATGGTCAACCAGAGAGGAGGTTTGAACCAATCTCTATAGGCCTACGTGGTACCCGAATCTTCCCAACCTTGATCATAGGCCCAAGATTGCGACACCAGCTGTCGAAAGCTCTCAACTGCCTCCATGATAGGAATGCCAGGCCCCCATGACACTTGTGTCATGTTGCATGCAAACACGGCTACGTAGCCATCATCCGGCCGATCTTGTGGCTCCCCAAACTGACGATGTACATACCTGGGTAGGTATCTCTCAATCATAGTGTGCTCTCGCCCCTGCATGTATCGATCCTGATGGCAGTAGAAGAGATGGGCAGTATTATTGGCCCATTCGGGCCGACCAAGGTATGGATGCCAAGTAAAGAAAAGCATCTCATCTAGGACCACCTCCAATAGGGGATCCCATACTCACCAGTGTGTGTGAAGGACACACTGCCTCTATATAGTGTCACGAGGGCATCCTCTACCCCCATTGGAACTGGAATGACCTATGGACGTAGCACATAAATGTGCTTCCATTCCCAAATATGTAGAAGTGTCACTCTAGCCCCCAGCACTCTACCATCCATGTATGCATCCTCGTGGAGATCCCTATAAAGTGAAGCCAAAAGGACGGGTCCCCATGCAAACCAAACCATCCTGTCTTGGCCCATCCTCTCCCAATAGTATCCCCAGCCTGGACTGAAATACCACCCTCATCTGTCTGAGGCAACCAAAGCCGAAATGATTGCTGCAACTGCCTAGCAGAAGGGAGGTGCTATGACCCTATATCTCTCTAGCTCGATCTGACCCTCACAGTAAATAATATCTCGTGTGGTGAGGACTCAGGTGTAGTAATTGCGTCCCTCCTCCATGTCATAGATCACCCAGTGGCCATGAATGGGCAATCGAAGAATGCACCAAACGTCCTCTAGAGTGAGAATCGCCTCACCAGTGGGAAGATGAAATGACGATGTCTCACTGTGCCACCTCTCAGCTAGCGCTGATAGCATCCCAAGGTGTGTGTGCATGGGTGTTGCGTATGCAATATGCCATAAGCCAACGGCTCTCAGTCAGTCCTAGTCTTTGTTGCTAAAGTCCTGTACGATGCTTGCCAAATCTCACGACTAGTCCTCCCAAGAATAAAGCTCCCTGGGCCCGTCCTACATCAAGGAAAGTCAGCATGTTCAAAAATTTGAAAAAATCTTGACCTAACACTCCAAACTCATTCCCAACGGCCCAGTCTGTGAAGGCGTCATAGTTTCAATTTTCTCAAACTCTGACACTGGACCCTGAATTCAACCAAAAAGTGTCACCACAATGCACTTTAACCCCCAGCGTCACAATTTACATGAAAAGGGCACCGCTGCGGCTCACTTTTCCCAAACTGGCACGTTGAGTCAGAGCTGAGCTTGAGCCCAGCGATGGAATTTATAAACTCCAAATTGCACCACTGCAGTGCTAAACAACACCATTGCGACACAAAAGGTGATTAGCAGTGCACTTTAAACACCAAGCGACACTATAATAGTGCCACTAGAGGTGAGATCATCTTTAAACATGTGGTAAATGTGTTAAAATGAAAAAACAAAGCTTCAGTTAGGGTCACATACCGGGGCACCGATGCCAAGTGGCCACTGGTAGGTCCGAACTCGGTTAGAAATGTATCTAGGGGCAGCTATCATTGTGCCATATCATCAGGAGATCAAAGCTCAAATCTCAAGGTTTGCTAGTGGAGGTGTGTGAAAATGACTTGAAAGTGACCCCTCGAGCCCCTTTTAAGCCTAAAAATTAGGGTTTTTTGACCCTCTAGGGCTGTCCTGCTAGGGTTTTGGTCCCCCGAACCTGTTTTCATATGTTTGAGGCTTGTTTTTCACTATTTTATTGCATTTAGACACATTTTTAGCCTCCCAGACCCCTTTCGGACATGTCAGGCACTTTGTTACCTTTTTTCGTGAGATCACCCAAAAATTTGAAATTTTCATCCAATCTGTCGAGGGGGCATTATATTGGCATGTTTTCTCTCACCATCCAGTAGTGGGGCAAGTTTTAAATATCAATTTTTTTTGGCTTTGATCGAGATCGTTTATTCTTTGAACCAACACAACAAGTGCATTGCTTCAAAGAGGAGAAAAATATAGACATCGAAAATATACTGATTGACATCATGCACATGATCCTGACTTACTAACATCATTTCTTCCTAAATCATCCCTCGGTCTAACTGTTTAATCAAATTCCCCTATCTGATTAAATTCATCAATATTTGTCCCTTAATTAAATAAATTATTTTATCTAATTAAGTCAATTCCTTCTGTTAATTAAATCAATCCATCTGATCTAATTATCCCTATTTAATTAAATAATCAATTTATTTGATTAAATATATAAAGTCTATCCATTAAATTAAATAAATTAAAACCTTATTTGATTTAATCTAACACCATCCCTTTTAATTAAATAAATCAAAATCCTTATTTAATTAGCCTCTCATCATATTCCTCTCTTATTTGATTTAAATAAATCCATAAATCTAAGTCAAAATAAGTCACATCATCTAATCTCCTATTAAATTAATTAACCCTTGATTAATTTAACCTCATCTCATGTCACATCCTCTAGATAATGCAAGTTTTCATGAAAATAGATTTAATTCATTTATTAAATCTCTATTTTCCTCACAAGGCATCTTTTGGAATATTCTCTCAATTTGAATTCAAAAATTCCAAGTCAACATGTACATCCAACAAGGCATTTAAAACCTCTTACATGTCCTTTTCCTTGAGCCAAGTGGCATTTATTTCATTTTCCCCTCCCTCTTACATGTTATTTCAAATATTGGCATTTATTGGCACAAACCCCAAATCTTGCACAACCATCATCCATTCATAGCTTGACAAGTGGCACCATATCATTGGATGAATATTAGTCCCACATTTCTCAAATTTGGGCATTCATCCATTTTGAAATCCTATAAATGAAGAGCTCCTCTCCTCATTTCATCATCCACAGTCCAAGCAAAGTTACCATGCTAAAATACTTAGCCATTCTCATCCATCATTTGAATTCTAGCTAGGCTTTTTGCAGATTTGGCTTGGAGTTCTCATCTTTTGTCAAAGTGGATCAACATCATCTTCAACACATCAAGATTTCATAGTAGGGATTGGGAAAGGGCCAATTTTCACATCAAATTGGCACCAATTCCCCCATGGGATCGAGTGTTTGCTAATTAAATTAGGATTAAATCTAGTTTTTATCATTTTCTTTGTGTTCTTCATTAGTTTCATTCCTAGTTTGATTTGTAAATGGATTTCATGGGGAATCCTTCTTTTAGCTTGTAATTCCTTTTCTAACTCATTTATTCATGTTGTTTTGTAGGTACTAGGAAAAGGGTTCGCACAGGAAGTGACAAGCAAGGCCTTGGATATGAGAAAGGAGAAAGCTTTGGATCTAGAAAAAGGAAATTCTGGCTAGGAAATCAGATGAACAAAGCTAGAAGGTATTCGGTAAGACAAACCAATGCTCAAAAGTTCAATGGATACTGTTTTGTTTGCAATAAATTTGGTCATATGGCTGCTCAATGTAGAAGCAGAAAGAATCCAAGTGGTCCATCATTCTTAGGTCAGTGTTTCAATTGCAATAAGTATGGTCATAAGTCAATTGAATGCAAAAAATATGTCAAAAAAAAATTCAATAGAAATGTCAAATGTTATGCCTACAATAGATTTGGCTATATTGCTAACCAGTGCAGATCAAGAGAAAATCAATGGAATAACTAGTTTGGACAAAGAAATGTCATGTGCTATAATTGTAAAAATCCTATCACATTGCAAGATTTTGTAGAAGCAGGAAGGGTCCAACAAGCAAAAGGAAAAATATGCAAAAGAATGATAAGGGAAAAGGAAAAGTTACTGCAGATGAGATCATGAATCAAATGAAGAAGACATGGGGTGAAGAAGAGTGTTTATGATGCAGGAAATGAATCCACACTAGAATATGGTGCTAGAAATTCCTTTGGGAATTAGTTGAAGGCCTCTAGCCTAGGGGGAGCTCTCAAGAAAATATTTTACCCCCTGCTGGTAGTTGGTACTAGAATGTGGAAAATTGTAATGTTGCATTAATGATTTGCAGATGTTTTGGGAATAGTTGTGGAGGAAATTTATGCAAATTGAAGGTCCGCAGAAGAATTTTCTTTCACAGACTATGAAAACAAGGTGTACGGAAGACCTAGGGAAAAAGCATTTATTGCAACAAAAATTTAGATGTGTGAATGATAAAAGTTTACTTCTATTCCTCATTCGTCACATTTAATTTCGAGAAGAAGAAGTTTGGAGAGATCTGCAAGTGAATTTTGGTGAGATAAAAGTCTTAAGGTGATTTGGCGAACAAACCCTAATCCGACAAAAGGTATTCATCTGCAAAACTTGTGAACTTGAAATTTCTGAAAATGGTTAATCTGTTAGTTGTTGATATTAAGGATAGACCCTGCCCAAAATTCAAATGGCACCTATTGAAATCCATTGACACAGAACCATTAGGTGGATTTTTTTCCATTTCATATGGTGTTTTGCACATTGAAGATATTAGGGCATATATTCATGTGAATGTTGAGGAGTTAGGAAGCTCCTAGTTGTTAAATCTGTACACAAATCACATTGTGGGAGAAGATATTTGTGTAAAGCCCGAATTTAAGACTTTGGAGGAGAAGAAGTTCACACAAATTGTGAAGTTTCTCATGTTTGATGAAAATGAATGGGTTCAATACATACTGAGTTGAATACATGTCAAGTTCATGTGGTTAAATCAGCCCTTCAAGATCACAAGACAGGTGATAAGAATTGTTATTGGTCTAAATTCATCCAGTGGGTTGCCCACATTAAAATCTATGAAGAACCAAACAGTCACTGAGGCAACTAGTTCAAATTTTGAAAAAAGATCCATGACAATTAATGACATCATTGAATTGGATGTAAGATTTTATTCTATGGTTATTGGATATAAAATCTATCACTCTAGCTAGGATAACTTTGTATCTGGTACTACAATCTATGCAACTTATTAAATAGCCAAGGAAAATGTAGAATATGACTTATGTGAGTTACTCAGGAGCCAACTAATTGAAAATCTTGGTAAATGAAGAAGGACAAGAATAAATTTTTCAAGTATGGAAATCTGATGTTATGTCTATTCTTCTACTTCATGAATGAAGTTCTGGGAGTTGGTAAAGTGCAATGGGAAGGTGATAGACCGATAGATGTTCAAATTAGAGACATCTTATATAGAATTGGTGATAGAAAACCAAGGAAAAATGCTATTCGGGGTTACTTAAAAATATTCTAGAGTGAAATGCAAGCTAGGGAAAGGATTCCTAAATCTATTATGGAAAAATATAAGGACTCTATTTTCTTGATGGTTGACATTGATCAGTGTTTGATGGAAGCAGCAGAACCTAGAATAGTCTGGATAATGCCTATGGGTTATGAGGTTAAAGAACAAATATGCAAGTGCATGCAAAACTAAAGAATCCTGTGATAGTCCAGAAGGTGAGAAAGGAAGTTGAAGCTTTTGCAAAAAGCATCGGTATATCAATTGAAGCAGTGAGGGAAGCTAGGAAGAAAAGAGATCAAGTTGAAGAAGGGGAGCTTTCCAGAACTAAGTCAGCTAATCTGACAACATCCTCTACCAGATCTAGATCTACAAGAAGCTCTACACCCTCATCTAGTCCTATAAAGAAATCAAGCCTAGTAAAAGCTCAAGTCAAGTCATCCTAAAGAGAAGGAAAGAGGAAGAAGGATAAAGGCACATGATGTTGGAGTTAGCAACCCAAGATCTTCAATCTGCAACGCCAAAGAACCTCCACAAGAGATAGAGAGAAGCAACAATGGAAGATGCTATTCCACCAAACAAGGATTGCAATATGATACAATATGATCAATGCAATACTATACAATGCTATATGCCATCTATTAACAAATATGCTAGAGATGCCTTGCTTATAAAGGCAAGGATGAGAGATAGGATAAGACAAGATCATGACAAGTGTCTTAATCCTATCACATGAGACAAATAACTCATAACTACCTAGGAAAGTGGAAATTCTAGATAAGACAACTAATACTTATCTAGATATGACAACTAATATCCTAAGTAAACTTAACATGTGAATTAAGTCCCCTAAGTCCCTAGTAAAGGAATAAACTAGGTACAAGACTTATTCACACCAACACCCCCCCTTAAGTGCAACTTAGGGAGGTACAAACTAATGCATAATGCAAAAGATGGGTCCCGGCAACTAGGCTTGATGAGGTACCCATGTACAAAAAACTCTCACAAGCGGAGAAAAGGAGAAAAACCCTGTGGGAGAAAACTCCTCTCCAAAAGAGAGAAAAGAAACAAAGAAAACTAATGAAGGAAGGAGGACTCCTCAAGACCCCCCAAGGACAACTTCCTTCACCACAAGCATCGATCGCAACTGAAGATAATGAGGTGACGCCAAAGGTTTAGTAAAGATGTCTGCAACCTGCTGATCTGTAGGCAAATACTCCAAGCTGAGAACACCATCCTGGATGAGTTGCCTGATGAAGTGCATGTGGATCTCAATATGCTTAGTCCGCTGATGCTCCACTGGGTTGCGTGAAATATGAATGGCACTCTGATTGTCACACCAAAGAGTAGTGGGCTGAGTGGAAGGGAATCCGAACTCAGTCATCAACTGACGAAGCCACAAAACCTCCTGACTAGCCAACACAGCACCTCGATACTCAGCCTCTATCGATGATAATGCAATAGCAGTCTGCTTCTTGCATGACCATGCAATCGGACCAGAACCAAGGCAAAAGACAAAGCCAGAAGTAGACTTCGATCATTGACATCACCACCCAATCTGAAGTCAGTGAAGCCCACAATCTGAGATGCACCTAAAGTGTAGTGAATGCCAAAATGAGTAGTGCCCTGAATGTATCTCAAGACGCTTGGCGGCTTTCCAATGACTCTCATGAGGTTCTCCTGTGAGAAGCGAGAGACAAGTCCAACCGCAAAGGAAATATCAGGACGACTATGTGTCAAGTACAAAAGACTGCCAACCAACTGCCGATACAAGGTAGGATCAACTGTAGGAGTAGTGCAACTGGAAGACAGTACAACACCTGACTGGAATGGAGTAGGGGTAGGCTTGCAATCAGCCATGCCAAATCTCTGAAGCAAATCAAGAGCATACTTCTGCTGGAAAATGAAGATCCCCTCAGAAGTCTGATGAATCTGAAGACCAAGGAAGTAATGCAAAAGACCAAGGTCGGTCATATCAAATCGCTCCATCAATGCTCGCTGTGTACTCTGAATCATGGAAGTAGAACTCCCTGTGAGAATCAAATCATCCACATAGAGCACAAGTATAAGTAGATCCTCTCCATGTCTCTGTGTATAAACTGTGGGATCAGAATGGCAGCGAGTGTAGCCGGAAGCAAGCAAGAAACTATCCATCTTCTCATACCAAGCCCGAGGGGCTTGTTTGAGACCATACAATGAACGTCGAAGCCTGCAAACAAGTGAAGAGTCTTGCACAAAACCTGGTGGCTGCTCCATATAGATCTCCTCATGAAGATCCCCATGCAAGAAAGCACTCTTCACATCCATCTGATATACTGACCATCCCTGAGATGCAGCTATAGCAAGGACAAGGCGAATAGAATCCATCTTGGCAACAGGAGCAAAGGTCTCGGAATAGTCAATCCCTTCAACCTGAGAAAACCCCTTTGCAACAAGACGAGCCTTGTACTTGTCAATGGAACCATCTGCTGCATACTTGGTACGATACACCCACTTGCACCGAACCAACTTTCTTCCCTTAGGAAGAGGCACAAGATCCCAAGTATGATTCTTCATCAAAGAAGAATACTCATCAGCCATAGCACTATCCCACTCTGGAATACCTGAAGCATCTGAAAACTTTTGAGGATCATCTGAAACTGCATGACTCAAAAGACTAATTCCAGAAGTCTGAGAACGAGTGCGGCGAGTGTCTGTGGGATCACCAACAAGAGGACCAGCCTCCTCAAGAGTAACTCGAGCCCATCGTGGCCTAGTGGGTGAGTGAGGAGGAGGTTCATCAAGACCATCATCAAAATCTTCCTCAAGTAGCAAAGTAGAATCAACTGAAGAAGACTGAGTTGGTTGTGATGAAGAAGAAGTCGAAGGAGGATCTAGCTGGGTGAAGGTCTTAGAAAACTGAACATCACGTCGGAAATGAACCTCTCGTGTGTTAGGATCAAATAATCTGTATGCCTTCACATCCTCACAATAGCCAACAAAAATGTAACGCTGACTCTTCTTCTCCATAGATTTACGCCGACCATTCGGAATGAATGCCCAAGCCTCACTACCGAATACTCTGAAGAAGGAAACATTTGGCTTGCGATGAGACCAAGCCTCCTCAGGGGTCATATTTTGCACTGCCTTGTGGGGCATGCGATTCTGAATATAGTTGGCACAATTGACAGCTTCGGCCCAAAAGGCGGGAGCCATGGACCTAGACTGAATCATACAATTGGCCATTTCCCTGAGAGTCCTGTTCTTTCTCTCGGCCACACCATTCTGCTGAGGAGTGTAAGGAACTGTGTGCTGATGAAGAATACCATTCGCACTGCAAAAATCCTGAAATGCCTGATTAACATACTCCCCCCCATTATCGGTGCGTATCTGTCGAAGAGAAAAACCTGACTGCTTCTCCACAAATAATTTGAAAGTCTTGAAGTTGGTGAGGACTTCACTCTTGAGCTTCAAAAAGTAGACCCATGTCCGGCGGGAAAAATCATCAATGAATGTTAGCACATACTTGGCCCCTGAAAAAGAAGGAGTTGGGAAGGACATAAGATCGCTATGGACCAACTCAAGGGGTGTGGTTGCACGTGTAGCGTGACCTTTAGGGAAAGGATCTTGATGTTGCTTGCCAAGAACACATCCTTGACAAACACCATCTGTGCAAGTGATCTTAGGAAGACCAACCACTAAGTTATGTACTTTCATTTGCTGAAGATATCTATAATTCAAGTGCCCAAATCTCTCATGCCAAAGCTTGCTCATTGAATCAGCATGAGCAACAAAACATGACCCTGATGAAGACTCAAATCCATCAAATCGATACAAATGATTCTCATGATCAACTACCCCTGTTGCGACAACCTTCTCAGGATCTTGCAACTGTCTAATAGTCACATTTTGTGGAGAAAACTCAACTAACTTCCCATCTCCAGAATGACAAATCTGATATATGGAAAGAAGATTCGCTGAAATATCAGGAACAAGTAAAACATCCTCAATGCACCCATCTAGCATTTGAACGGAGCCTGTCCCCAAAATTGGAATCTGTGAAGAGTTCCCAACTGCAATCTGAGAAGTAGAAGTATGAACTATGGAATCAAGAAGATCACGTGAATTTTTCATGTGATGTGAGGCACCTGAATCAAGAATCCAACTATCTGAAGGTGAATGCATAGCTCGTGCAGAAAGAGCTTGCCCTTTGCCCATTGAAGAAGGCTTAGCCACTGAAATATTGTGCTTCTTCATAGCTTCCTCTAAGGCCTCTAATCTCTTAAAGTAATGAGATGCATCATGTCCAGTTTTGCCACAGAATGAACAAGGATCTCTGTTCTTTTTCTTGGACTTGGAAGAAGAATCTCCAGAGGTAGAAGAAGAAGGAGATTGAGTGGACTTCTGATTGTTCTTCGGCTTCAGTTTGGAGGGATTCTCACTACCAGAAGATGATTCTACTTTGGGCTTCTTCTTGTTCTTTCCTTTACCCTTGGATGTTTGAGCCATTAGAGCATGATTCTTGGAATTAGGTAAGGCATCCAACTAAATTAACTTGGCCTCCTCCCTAGTAAGACGCTCACAAAACAACTCAAATGTAGGCATTTTGTAATCTTTCCCTATTGCATCCATAGTTGAATAGAAAGTAGAAGAAAACACTTGATAAGGCCCCTTTAACTTAGACAGAATCAAGAAGATACATTCATCACTAGATACATCACATCCACATCCTTTCAACTGTGACAAAATCATCTTGAATTGAGCAAGAAAATCTTGCATTGAAGGAAACGTATCTGGAGAGAGGGATTGAAGTTCTGCTTGAAGTTGCAAGGTTCTGAAATGATTTACTTTACCATACAATTCTTCAAGTTTGTCCCAAACATTCTTAGGTGTTTTGCACTCCGAAATATGAAACAACAGATTATCAGATACATGTAAGCCAATGAGCCCTTTTGCTTCATCCATTTTACATCTATGGACAAACTTTTCATAATCCCTTGTAAATTCAGGTTGTTCTGCATCTAACATTGGCCATAGACCCTTAGATTGTAACAACTGAGTCATTTTTAGCTTCCATGTATGATAATTATGTGGAGTGAGTGGTTCAATTTGCCTTAGATCCGCCATGATCACCAAAAGAAAAGGACAATGTGGCACTTAAATTGTGCCTTTCACCCCCCCAGAATGTATTAAAAACTGATTTTGCAACCCCCCCAGCAAATTACAATGAACAATTTTTTGCAATTTTACAAGTGACAAGCTCAAATCAACCGTTTATAACACACGGTGATTTTTACAATTTTCAGAATAAGGAGCTTGCTAAGCTGAAAATAGAGGTTACAAACAGATTCCTTGCGATTTTATGATCAATTTCAAAAAAAATTTTGCCAAATTTCGACTTCGTTGGCAAAAGTTACATCAAGAACAAGTAATAAATGCACTTGTACCTTCAAGCTGAAAAAATGGAAAAAAATGACAGAATCTGGAAAAATAACCTGCACCACTACGAAGTTCATCGAACCACCTTTCCGACGATATCTTGTTTGCAGAAATCTGACTTCGTGGTGAAAAGTTATGCAAAAATGAAAAAAATGCCTATTTTAGGCACTCTGAAGGCTAACTGGGAGCAAAAAATTAGCCCTCGGGGGCTGGCCGGCGGTCGGCAATGTGACTACGGGCTGGGCGCTGAAAAAAATCGGCGGTTTAAGGTTAACCGCTGGCGGTCTCGGGCTCTGGCTGGCGGTTCGCGGAGCAGTCGGCGGCGGTTACCGTGGCGGTTGGTGGGGGCGGCTTGTAGACCGCCCGTTGGCGGCTTCCGGCGAAGGTCTGTTTAACCGTCGGCGGTGGGTAGACCGCCCGCTGGCGGCTGTCGGTGGCGGCTCTTAAGCCGCTGCGGGCTCCGCTGGCGGGTGGTAAAACCGCAAACAAAAAAACAACAGTCCGCAGATTTTGGTTAAAACACCGACAGCGCTTTGTAAAGCGCTTTACAAATATTTTTTTTTTTTTGAAATTTTTCAAAAAAAATAACAATGCCGACCAGAATTTTTTTTTTTTATAATAAAATACCGACCGAAATAAAAGCCGAAATTTAATTAATTTTTTTGAAAAAAATTTCTGACGACGTCGTACCTGCGCGGGGGGCCGTACGGCTCTTCGGCTAAAAAATTTTTTGCTCCAAAGACAACTTTTGCCGAATATAGGCAAATTATATATCAAAAAAATCGGAAATGGCCACCCGGACGCAATGGAAGACTTATTTTTGGCTCAAAGTGCTCCTGTAAAAAGTTGTTCACCAGATCTGAGCTCGAAACCCTTCTTTGCCAAAGCTGCAAATGGTGACGAAATTAGGTGAAACAAAAGCCAGATCTGACTTTTTTGAGCCTCCTGGAAGCAATGGGACAGCCTAAAATACTGCCACTATAGCCAAAAGCGCTGCAATCACCAGATCTCACCAAAATGCAAGCATGCAATATAGGATACAAGAACTCAAAATAATGACAATAGAAATTGATGGAAACTCTCTAATAAAGAAATGGAAGGGGCTTGCCAGATTCAAAGCTCTGATACCATGTTGGAGTTAGCAACCCAAGATCTTCAATCTGCAATGCCAAAGAACCTCCACAAGAGATAGAGAGAAGCAACAATGGAAGATGCTATTCCACCAAACAAGGATTGCAATATGATACAATATGATCAATGCAATACTATACAATGCTATATGCCATCTATTAACAAATATGCTAGAGATGCCTTGCTTATAAAGGCAAGGATGAGAGATAGGATAAGACAAGATCATGACAAGTGTCTTAATCCTATCACATGAGACAACTAACTCATAACTACCTAGGAAAGTGGAAATTCTAGATAAGACAACTAATACTTATCTAGATATGACAACTAATATCCTAAGTAAACTTAACATGTGAATCAAGTCCCCTAAGTCCCTAGTAAAGGAATAAACTAGGTACAAGACTTATTCACACCAACACATGAGTCTATATTGCTATTGAATATGATGAAGAAACTAAATTAGATGAAGAAGTAAGAGAAATCAAGCATAAGGGCACAAAAGCATCAAAATTCTCCAAGGAAAAGCCCTCTGGTGAAGAGAAAGCAAAGAAAAAGGTGAAGACTGATAGATCAGGTATGACTGTAAAAGAAGTGGAAAAATGTTTAATTAAAGATGGTAATCTCAAACCACTTTCTGAATGGTATGACACTTTTGATAGTACTGGTCAAAGAAATCTTGAAGAAGCCACAATAAAATATTTGAATATTTTTAATATGACTCAAATAGAAATAATGTCACAGTTACCTAAAGGGTTATATGAAGTCTTAGAAATGAGGAGAGTAAATGCAAGAGTTGAAGATGAACAAATGAGAGAATGCATACTTGTTGATCTATGTCTGGTAATGTCAATAGAAGAAATGAAGAAAATACTCAATGATGCTAAAAAGGATTTTAAGAGAAAAACAAAGGTGAATAAGCTTATGATTGGGAAGACTGAGGAAGTGGCAAAAGACATTGAGAAAATTCTTAAGGGAGTTTCTGAAGAAATTCAAGATGAAGATGTTCCATCTGGTTCATAAATTGAAGAAGTGAAAGAAGACACAATTGAGGACACTCAGAATCCTCTAGATATGAAAGATATTGAAATTCCCATGGAGACTAAAGCCCATAAAGATATGTCAGTTGAAGAAATAGAGATTCCCAAAGCCAAGCAAGAATCTATGATTGAAGAAAAGAAGATCGAGGCAAAGGAGGTTGCTATGGGAACAAGAGACACTACAAAGGTAGTAAAGAAGTTTTTAGAAGAACAATAGGAGAAGTTTGACCCTGAATTTCTTGAAAGTCCTATCAACTTGGCCACTCTATCTCCTATTCAGAAGTTGAAGGTAGCATCATTTACTCAAGCCAAGGTAAGGGAGGAGATATTGAAATCTCTCATTGAGGAAAATGAGTTGCTAAGTCTTGCATTCAATATCTTGGAGAAGATCATGCCCACACATGTCAAGGATTCATTTGATTCTCCCTCTGGTCAGCTGAAGAAACTTATCAACTCTATAAGTACTCACTTTGAGTCTCTTGAAAAGTCAGCTGAGGATAAGGTCAAAAAAGAATTTGATGCAAATAGGTTTAGTGGATTGAAGTTTATGCTTGCTAATGATAAATCCTTATTAGATACCTATGAAAATAAAATTCAAGGTGCATTATCTGAGGGTGGAAATATCTACAAGTCATGATTATCCTTTTGTAAGTTCACTGAGGTCACTGAGAAGAAAATTAAGGAATATGAGAAATAGTTAGTAGATATTTCTCAAGCCTTTGATCCTCTAACCATTTTTGTGAGTAAGCAAGAAGGTCAAGTCATATCCCTACTTGAAAAAATTAAAATTTTGAAGCACAAAAAAGACATAATTTTTGAAAGGGTATGTGAGCTCAGAGGACTAATTGGTCCTAAAATGGAGACAATGCCTAGTGCATTGAAGGAAGCATAGGATGCTATGGCTATCAGTGATCCAAAAAATATTGAGTCAGTAGAGATGTAATCCTTCCTATTTTGTGGTCATGTGACTATTTTGGAGAGTCTCAAAAAGGGTTGGCACACTAGTTTAAGCCTGTTGAAGAACAATTTTGCGTACATATTCAAGTCCTTGTAAGTTAGAAAAGCATGTTTGTACATATACAATTTTGTATGATTTTTGGTATGCGGATTCCCATCTTTTCCATTGATGTCAAAGGGGAAGTGTGGGATAGTGAAAAATGTCATATTCATCTCAGGGGGAGTTGTGACTATTTTTTTTGAAGTTTTGAGGATTGCAGTGTATTCATGTTGGTATTGATTTAGACACTTAGTCATTTTTCACGGTGTTGCCATCAATCCCAAAGGGGGAGATTTTTGGAAAGAGACACTGCATAAGTCATCTGGTGTTGTCATTGATGGCAACCCTATTCAGTAATCATATCTACACTTTAGTAGTTGCTTACACCGGAAGTCAGATTGAGGATATATGTTAACTATAAAAGCTAAAACAAGGCATCTAACAGAGTTGTGTACATTGACTCATATGTAATTTCCTATTATAATTTTGTGTTTTGGATCGTAGGGAAGGTCTTTCGATGTATGAACTATCTTATCTTTGAATCATTGGGCCTCATATTGATTGGTGTGCAAGTTAGAAGATCCAGTTTATTGATTTTCAGTCTAATAGTGCAAAAAGGTCGACTAGATGATTGTAGCATGTTGTAGATATTCGAGGCATAATTCTTAAAGGTGTTTCATGTTTAAGGATGTTGTTTTGGGTCCTCACTATGTTTTGGCTGACATTGGTTAGTTCGCATTAATAATTGTTTATGGATTGGGCTGATAGTTTGTGCACTTTTTATATTTTGTTAAAGTCAACATGTCATTGTTCTAATATCCAGTTGTGAATATATATAATTGATTATTCATATCATTTGGAGAGGTGATGTGATATGATGCAAAATTCAGAAGGGTTATAGATCAATTGTGCACAGTTTCACTTGAGCAGATCAAAGATTGGTGATTCAAATTAAAGTAGATAGATTTTCAATAGCAGAATCAGACAAAATGTGAAGAATGTGATCAATGTGCTTAACCAAAATAATACTCAAGCATTAGCAGATGCTATCTTATAGTTCATCCACTCTAATTGTCTATCTATGATTGTAAGGCAGTGAGTCTTCTTTTGGGTAGTAAGCCTTTTGTATTTGAGCAGTGAGCTCTAGGCAGTGTGCCTGAATGCATGTGCATTCCCCATTTGTAAACATTTATTTTGAGTAAACTCATATTGTGGATTAGCCTCCATCGTGGTTTTTCCCCTAACAAGGTTTCCACATAAAAATGTTGGAATAGTGTGCCTCAATCTCATAGGCTGAAACCTCTAAAAGATCCAAGTCGGTGTGACACACTTATTGTCTAGCTAACTAGCAATTGTGCAACCTTGTGGAATGTTCAGGTCACTGAGACCTTGTTACTGTCATGCCGACTAAATCTATCATTGTGACTTATAATGTTTGGTGTAACCCTTTGTTGAGTGGGTTGGTCTGGCTGATGGTTTGGTTCCTAGTGGATGTTGGGGAGACTCATGGTGACTACAGTTATTGGGGAGACTCTTGGCCGAAAGGTTTGCTTTCAGTATGAAGTCTTAGTGATGTGATATGTCTCTCTGACAGTGTTACACTCAGAGTCTTCAGGGAGAGACTTGAATACTCGGCAAGAGCTCTTGGTGATGGGTGTTTGTCTTGCAGATGCTTTGGCTATTGTCGGTTTGACTCATGGAGAAAGGTGGTCTTGGGGTAACATGGAAGCCTCGGTAAGAACTCTTGCCGACAGTTGGTTCTCTTGCCGATGGGTATGAACATCAGTGTGACCTCTTGGTGAAAGTGGTAAGTCTCGCTGATGGTAGGACATTTCAGTGTAGCATGAAGGCTTCGGTATGATCTCTTGGAAAATAGCGATAGTCTCGCCAATGGGAATGCTAATGTCTAAGTGACTTTGGAACTTTGGTATGACCTCTCACCGAATAGCGATTGTCTTGGTGAATAGCACTACATGTGATGATATTGGTATGATGTCTTGGCGATAAGGGGAAGTCTGAGCGACAGCTTTTGAACTCAGTGTAACATCATGCCGAAGGTGATGAGTCTAGCCGATATCGATGGTTGGGCTATGTGGCATTGGGGAGACACGATTAGTGTCTCATCAACATGTGGATACAATTTGAATGCTTTTGACCAATTGACTATCCTACGTGGTTTGTATTCGACCAATCAAGAAGCAGAACAGGAACCACTAGCAGTTGGACTATTGTGGTCGTTACTAAGAGGAAGATCAATAGACCAAGGTTGACATGGATATACTCTGAGACTGAAGGTGATGTTTGGTTCGACGAATGGTTGAATGAATAATTCAATGTGTGATCAGTTTGAATTCAATTCTGAGAGCATTGTAAGTTGAATGTTCTGTACAAGGTTGATCAAGGGTTATGCTATTGTATATTTGACATCAGAAAGATAAGTCTGATCTCTATATGTAATTTCCATTACTGTAATACAAAGGGGCTTTTCTTGGTGTGGTGGGTTTTTCTCCCATAAGGGTTTTCCCACGTAAATATGGTGTTCATCTGTGTATGTTAATTTCTCTATTTCTGTTATTTCTTTCAAGTGTATCTTGATTGGTTGCAATTGAAAATTTAAAAGGACCTCTACATTCTTCCTTGAGGTTTTGAAGTTAGGAGAGTTTTTTCCGCACCTTAGCTTTCCTTACAAGTGGTATCAGAGCCTGGCTAGTTGTGTTATCCTTGTGGGTACGTTGGGTTTTTTGAGTCAATTTTGTTCAGTGAGAGCCTTGTAGAAGTTTGGTAATTCAAATTACAGGTTAACATGGTAAGCACGTCAGGAAAGATTGAAATTGAGAAATTGAATGGTAGCAATTTTGAGTTGTGGAAACTTAAAATGGAAGATTTGCTGGTTGATCATGATCTTTGGATTGTTGTGTCTGGAATGAAGCCTACATGCATGAAGAAAGAGGATTGGGACCTTGCAGATAGAAAATCAAAGGGGCTGATAAGGCTCTGTTTAGCAGACTCTATTCTTCTAAATGTTCATGAAGAAAATACTGCATCTTCCTTGTGGAAAAGATTGGCAGCTATTTATCAGGGCAAGTCCTTGGTGAATAAATTTTTCTTGAGGAAGAAGTTGTACTCTTTGAGAATTCAGGAAAGAGGGTTTGTTTCTAATCATTTGAATGCATTCAACATGTTGATTGCACAGTTAACATCTATGGGTGTGAAGATTGATGAAGAAGATTGATGTATGCTATTATTATGTTCTTTGCCAGATTCTTGGGATCACCTGGTGATGGATATTGGGAGTACGAAATCCACTTTTAAGATGGAAGATGTTGTTGCTTCTTTGTTATCAGAAGAGATGAGAAAGAAATCTTCTTAGATGGACAAGGAGGCTCTTGTTGTTAGAAGTAGATTGAAACAAAAAGGCAAGAAGGACAAGAAGTCCAAATATAAATCAGAAGGGAGATCAAAGTCTCCTGGCAAGAAGTCCAAGGTGAAGTGTTGGAATTGTAGGCAACCTGGTCATGTCCAGAAGGATTGTAAAGAGGAGAAGAAGAAGAAGAAATATTCTTCTGACAATGATTCTTCTTAGAGTGATGCAGACGCTTTCATTACAGCCTTGGCTACGCATGGCATCAAATGATGTCTGGCTGATTGATTCTGGAGCATCTTTCCACATGACATCTCATAGAGACTGGTTCATGAAGTATGAAAAATACAATGGTGGAAAGGTGTATTTTCCAAGTGATTCATCTTTGGAAATAGTTGGCCGTGGAAGAGTCAAAATTCAATTCCCTAATGGAAGAGTGAAGGGAATCAATGATGTAATGCATATACCAGGTCTGGCTCGAAATCTACTTTCTGTTAGTATGCTAAATGATATTGGAGTGCAAGTCACATTCTCTAGAACTAGCTGCAAGATGACTAGAGGCTCTATGGTGCTAGAAAGAGGTGCTTGTATTGGTACCTTGTATAAGCTTGATGCACATGTTGTGCAATGCAATAGTGTCTCTACCAAGTCACAGAAAGCTACTCATGGGGAAAAAGAGGAAAAAGTTCCTGATAGTGTAAACTCTATGGAAGTTAAACTTCCAGTAGAAAATACTATGCTCTGGCATCATAGGCTAGGCCACATTGGAAAGAAAGGTTTAAAAACCTGGTTGAGGGGCTTGAAGATTGTAACCTCGAATTCGATTTTTGTGAACATTTTATATATGGTAAACAACACCGTGTTTCATTTTATTACAGTCCTCACAAATCTTCTAGTTTGCTTGATTATATACATTTTAATGTTTTTGGTCCAGTGAATGTTCCTTCTTTGTCTAAGTCAAGGTACTATGTATCATTTATTGATGATTATTCAAGAAGGGAATTTGTCTAGTTTTTGAAAAGTAAATCAGAAGTGTTCAGTCGATTTAAGGAATTTAAAAATCTTGTAGAAAATAAAACTGGAAGAAAAATAAAATGTTGAAGGACCGATAATGGTGGTGAATTTTTTTCTAATGAATTCGAGAGGTACTATAAAGATCATGGAATTAAAAGACAAAACTACACCTTACACTCTGCAGAAAAATGGAGTTGCAGAAAGGTTCAACATGACAGTGATGGAAAGAGCACGAAGTATGCTAAGCAGTGCTAGCTTGGAGGAGAAGTTCTGGGCTGAGGTAGTTGCTACAACATGTTACTTGATAAACTGTTCTCCTAATTCTACTCTTGTTGAGAAAACACCTTTGTAAGCATGGTTTGGTAAGAAGCCCTCTCTGAGACACATTCATGTTTTTGGTTGTGAGGCATATGCATATGTGCCGAATGAGAAAAGATCTAAATTGGAGAACAAGGCTGTTAAATGTATTTTTATTGGCTATAGTGCTGGCATAAAAGGATACAAGCTTTGGAATCCTGATACGAAGAAGGTTCTATACAACAGAAGTGTTATCTTTCATGAGTTGAAACCTTCTACCTTGGATCTACAGTCAGAGACAAAATCAGAAAACAAAAAGGATGTAGTTGAAATTCCTCCGACACCAGATAAAAAGGAATTGAAAATTCAAAATATACTTGAAACTAAGGAGAGCTCAAGTAGTTCTGAGAGTTTTGAAGAAGAAGAACAACCTCAGCCTCAACAAGTGAGGAGGTCAACTCATGAAAGAAAGCAACCTGATAGGTATGGGTTTTCATTGATAGATTCTATTTGTTCCTATGCTTTAATTTCTAGCATTGATGAGCCTAGGACTATGAAAGAGGCATTTAGAATGTTTGACTCAAACTCTTGGTTGGAAGCCATGAATGAAGAAATGACATCATTAGAAAAGAATGATACTTGGAGTTTGGTGCCCTTTCCTAAAGGCAGAAAAGTTGTGGGCTACTAATGGGAAAAGAAAATAGGTCTGGATGGTAGTGTGGAAAAGTACAAGGAAAGGTTGGTTGCAAAGGGTTATTCCCAGGTAGAGGGAATTGATTATGGGGAGATTTTTTCTCTTATAGCTAAGCTGACATCCATTACATTTCTTTTGTCACTTGCAGAAACGTATGAATTAGAGGTCAAACAGATGGATGTGAAGACAACATTTCTTCATGGTGATCTTAAAGAAGAGATTTATATGTCCCAGCCTGAGCACTTTGTGGAAAAAGGTAAAGAAAGATTGGTTTGAAAGTTGAAAAAATATTTGCATGGATTAAAGTAGTCTCCTAGAATGTGGTACCAAAATTTTGACACTTTTGTTTTGTCATTGGGATTTGTAAGATCAAAATCTGATCATTGTGTGTATTACAAAGCTGAAAGTGATCAATTTCTTATTATTGCTCTCTATGTTGATGATATGATATTCATAGGCAATAGTAAGTTAATGATTTATGATCTTAAGTCTCAGTTGTCTGCAAAGTTCAAAATGAAAGATCTTGGTGCAGCAAGGTATATTCTGGGAATGGAAATAACTAGGGATAGGAATAGTAGAAAACTTTGGCTCAGTCGGAGTAAGTATGTTAAGACTGTTCTAGAGATATTTTTTATGAATGATTGTAAGCAGCTAGTTGTTCCAATTTTGTAGGGAATGAAGCTATCTATTGAAGACTATCCAAAATATCCTATTGAGATGGAGGACATGACTAGTGTGCCTTATGCTAGTGCAGTTGGTAGTCTAATGTATGCAATGGTCTGTACAAGGCTAGACATTTCCCAAGCAGTGGGAGTACTTAGTCAGTTTATGGCTAATCCTGGAAGAACACATTGGGATGTTGTGAAAAGAGTATTCAAATATTTGAAGGGCACTTCAGAATATGCTTTGTGTTACCATGGGAACTTGGTTGAATCACAGAGGACTCTCAGTATTCGAGGCTATGTTGATTCTAATTGGGCAGGGGACATTGACAGCAAAAGATCCACCAGTGGATATATTTTCATGTTGAATGGTGGTGCAATGAGTTAGATGAGTAAGCGATAGGATGTAGTCGCTTTGTCCACTATAGAGGTAGGATACATGGCAGCAACACACGCCTATAAAAAAGCAATCTGGTTAAAACGTTTGTGTTCTAACATTGATTTCGATGCAGGGAAAATAACAATTTATTGCGACAGTCAGAGTTCTATTTGTTTGGCAAAGAATACTACTTTCCATGCTAGGATGAAACATATAGATGTACAATATCATTTTGTATGAGATATGGTGGAAGATGGAAAGGTATCTTTAGAAAAATTGAATACTTTGGAGAATGTTGTAGATGCATTGATGAAGCCAGTGAGCATAGAAAAGTTCAAGTGGTGTGCCAATTCAATGGGCCTCAGTGCCCATGAATTTTAGTAATTTTGTTGTGTTCTGGAGGTGCCTGTGTGATCTTCATCAAGTGGGAGATTGTTGGAATAGTGTGCCTCAATCTCACAGGGTGAAACCTCTAAAAGAGCCAAG
This sequence comes from Sequoia sempervirens, assembly GCA_007258455.2. Classification (NCBI taxonomy): domain Eukaryota; kingdom Viridiplantae; phylum Streptophyta; class Pinopsida; order Cupressales; family Cupressaceae; genus Sequoia; species Sequoia sempervirens. The sequence goes on from VDFB02256132.1 coordinate 126,311,388, forward strand.
TTAGTGTGACACCCTTATTGTCTGGCCGACTAGTAGTTGTGCAACCTTGTGGAATGTTCAGGTCACCAAGACCTTGTTACTGTCATGTCGACTGAAGCTATCGCTATGACTTGTGATGTTCGGTGTAACCCTCTATCGAGTGGGTTGGTCTGGCTGATAGTTTGTTTCCTAGCGGATGTCGGGGAGAGTCATGGAAACTGCAGGTATC